>ML742210.1:0-54990 GCA_009193465.1 Aspergillus avenaceus
AAAAGAGACGATTGGATGTTCACGCCGGTCTACTATACATGTAGATATGCAAACGTATGATATTTTCAGTCATTATCAGAAAAGTCTTTACAAAAGAAAAGAACAAGAATCATTCAAAAACAAGAAACAAAAAGTTTACCGCTTCTTCTTCCCAACAACCTTCGTAAACCCATCCTCATCAACCTCCGCCTCAACCTTCTCCCTAGGCGCCCTCACCAACTCCGGCGCATCCCCCATATCCACATCCCCGCCTTCCTCCTCATCCTCATCATCCTCACTCTCCTGATCCTCCCCCCTCCGGAACCCAGCAGCAGCAAGCTCCCCAGCCTTCTTCTCACTCTTACTCTTCCAACCCTCCCACATCTCCTTAATAACCCTGAATTCCCCGCGCGCAGTCTGTCCCCGAAACTCCATGATCAGATCCGCAACCGGCGCCGCACTCTCATCCTCAACGACGACATCAAACTCATCATTCATAACCTGGCACAACACGTCCTCGAGATCTAGGGCGTCGGTTTCGGGTCTCTCGGATATCATCTCGGAGATTGCGCCGCAGAGCCAGTCGCGCTTGTCGGAGGATGTGGGACCGCCCCAGTTGCTTTGCACGGCGAGTGTGAGCGCCGGCCAGTTGTGGATTGCTAGTGTGATTCCTAGGTCGAGGTAGGTTGTTGCGTCTTGGGGTTGGTCTTGGGACATTTTGGTTTTGTTGTCTTTGGCTTTGTTGTTGTTGGTGGTGGTGGTGTGGTTGGTGTGTGGGATTGGGTTTGGAAATTGGGAGGTGGAATTTGGATTGTGTATGGTTTTGGAGGGGTATAGTGGTATAGTTTGGATTTGTTTTTGAAATTTTTGATTGAGATCGGAGATTAGATACGATAAGGATCATGTGATCTTTATCTTTATCTTTATCTCTATCTCTATCTCTATCTATATTGTTCGACTCTTTAATACAGTATCATGATATGGGTTTAGTTCAAGTAGAGAATATTGAAGTAGACTATCATGATTGTATAATGTGTTCATGCATTGGTAGTTTCCAGTGGTGATAGGTAATGAAAACCCGCTCAATGTCCTAAATGTGAATGCTTAAATGTACATATCCATAACGCCTGGTATATCCAATCTTGCGAGCGCCAGACAAGAGCCGCCTATATACAGAAAAAAGAAAACAATACAAATATACCAATGCTAAACGCCATGCCCCGCCATCGAATATGGTATAAGACCCCGTTGCAAATCACAAAACATAGCTGAGGATTTCTTGTGCCCTCACGGCCGTCGCAATGTGCCACGGCAACGTATTCTTCTGTACAGTGCGTGTACCCCTGACCCGAGCGAGGGTGCCGAGATCACGGTACATTCCTAATATCTCGCGAAGTATCATCTCGGATGATCGTTGCGTATATATGAGGTTGACGGTCATCGCGTATACGCCGTCCCCGTCGGTGTCGCCCTTCCGGCGAAGTAGATATCCGCTGGCCAGCGCGGGGCGGTATTCTGTGGAGTGCGGGGAGTTGTTGAGGCGGTGGGAAAGGATTATGCCCCAGGACTCGTCGCAGATATCCGTGAGGACAGATTCGGACTCCGCTTCCATGGCGGAATCGGTGGGTGTAGGCGCATTTGCAGGCGCGTGACTCCCGCTGGGAGGAGTTGGCGCGTTGCCCGATTGGTCAGGGGAAAGGACGCTGCCACTGGCATTTGGTGTGGCAACAGGTGTTGACGAGGATTGGGGATTGAAGACGCTCATAGGTATGGGTGAGAATGGGGGTTCAAGGTGTAAGTCGGGAGTCGTGACGACGCTCAGTACCGTTAATTCCAATGGCATTGCGTTTGCCTTGTTATACTGATCGACAAAGCCGGTCCATGCTGGGAGTATGAGTTAGCGAGAAGAAATCGACTTGGTGAGAGGGCTCCTACCATCAATGTCATCCTGGTCAACAGGCTCGGTGCTCACAAGAAAGATCTTCCACCGCGCTTGTATCCGATCTATGATGTCTTTTGTTGCTCCCCATATCTCGTTGCGAATTTCAGGAACGGTCCTAGCCGCACTAGAGTTCCGGTAGCGTAGATTATAAGAGATGGCCCGTTGCAGTGCTCCAGAGTTATCGGACCAGGCAACACCTAGCCAGCGCTGATCTTGACTTTTAGAGCACGCAATATGAAGACACTTGCCTTCTTGCAAGGGGGATAACCTCTCAGAAGCGAGTTTGAAACCAATGGTCTTAGGGAGTGGCTCCGCAAGGAGCACTGGTGGAGCACAGTTGACAAGACTTGAGTGCAATCGTTTGGGTGGACAACGGCTGTATACTTCCAGCGCCAAATTCAGATATTGAGTTTGCGGAGGAACAGCCAAGGACTCCGTTGACAGTACAAAATCGATTGGGATAGCCTGGAGTACTACTTCATTCAGCTGCCGAGCTTGTTGCTTATCGGCGTCGGCAACGTATTTCTGAAATAGGCACCAGAATGCAGAGCAAATATCAACAAGCGCGGATGCGTGCGCAAATGGGTTGATAATATAGATGACAAGGCTGTCGCTGGTCGGGGGGCTCTGTAAAAGGGTAGTTCCTACCGACATTAGTACTTCAAAAAAAAAAAAAAAAAAAAAAAAAAAAAAAAAAAAAAAAAAAAAAAAAAAAAAAAAAAAAAAAAAAAAAACCGGTTTCTTGGGAGCTAACATACCTAATTCCTCGCAGATAGACTTCAAAGATCGCATCACAAAGTCAAAATTCGTAAAGCCGGAGGATCCGACGTCCCAGGGGCAAAGTCCATTTTCAAATGCGCTTGATTTATCACCGCGTGCATGCTTCCCAAGGTTACAGCTTGTGTAGAGTAGGCCCAGACGCTCTACGAATGCATCAGCAGCATTTCCAGCCATACGAGGATGGATACAGTAAGCCGAAATGTCCTTCAGGCCATGAGCCGGTTCTAAGCCAAATGTTTCCCAGAATGAAATTGCAGGCGGCAGAGCCTCTAGGAATTCCTTGCCCCGGCGGACGCGCAGATGTGGTGGCAAGAGTTTTGTCATTGAGCCTTTGCCCGTCTCTTTACGTTGGGGGATCTGCCGGGGTGCAGCCGTGTTGTGTAGAGGAGACGCCGACTCATTGTCCTGTAGCGAAACCCAGGTATTTAGGTCAAGTCTTTCAAGGACACCGGTTAAGCTGGTATCCTCGGGGAAATTCTGAACGGAAAATGCTCTGGCATCCAGCTCCGAAAGACTAAAGCCATTGTCCAAACTATGGTCCAACGAAGACTGCGTGATCTGGTCGACAAACAACTGAGCAATCTGGATTTGAATATCTTTGCGCGTCAATACCGGAAATACCTGGTTTTCTGAAAACGAGAAATAACCAGTCATCGACCAATCTGAAAATGTCGACAGCAGATTTCCTAGGAATATAGTATGCTCAGACCTGCGGACAGGAGTCTCTTGGTCTGCATTCACCATAGGCCTCTCCTGAGACAAGGCTAGCGAGCTGACAGAATTAGAATGAGCACGTTTCCTTTTACGAACCGACAATGGAGGTATATCACTTTCCGAGGCACTGCCATCGCTGTCATCGCTTGTATCGCTGCTTGAGTCCGAACTCGCGTGTGCGTTCTGACCATCGATTGATGGACTGGCTTGACTTTCTGGAGGTTTTGATCCACCGCCGGAGGCTGATATCTTCTTATTGCGGCGGGGCATACCGACGGTTGGAATATCACCTATCGGGTTTGCGGATTCTTTGGAAGCAGCGCTGCCCGAGATTGAGAATTTGAATTTGCCATCCACGCCATACTTTTGATCCCAAGATGACATGTTTGGTTTGAAAGCCACCGGGGTGAAATGGCTTTGTTTGCGCTCTTTCTTTGCCGGAACGTAGTTGTCGCCACTCACTTCTGGCAACAATATCTTTTTGATTTCAACCGGGCTCAGAGGAGGGCTGACTGTTTGGTTTTGCTCGCTATAGGGCGATTGTGTGGTTGTGACTCTGTCGTCTGGGATGTGTTCAGGTTGGGGGTTTGGCATTGTTTCAGCAGGGCTTTGCTGGGGTATTTCAAAGGGTTGGATAGGGGACGTCTGAGGCGGAAATGATTCCAATGGATTCTCAGACAGACTAGGGAGAACCTCCGGTGCAGTGGGGTCGACCATGTCGGACAAATCCGCAGCGTTTGTAGTAGGCATATCCGTATCCATAGCATCGAAATCAGGATCGTCAAAGAAACTGAAGTCAGCATCAGTAATCCCTTTGGAGCCAAAGTCTCTTCCATTGATATCGCCAAAGAGATCATCATCTTCTTCGTTGGTGTCGTATAATCCCGATCCCACCGTGAGTCCTGTCAACGGACCAAATCCCGCCGCTGGATCAGAATCGGAGCGGTCTTTAGTGGAGAAATGCTCGTAGTACTTTTGTTTGGGTTGGCTCTGTAAGAGGGGTGGCACAAATTCCGATTCTTCTGCGAAGCCGTCTGACAAGCCGGTCACCGGTAGCCCTATCGCAACAGCCCCATCCGGCGGCGTCGGGTATACAAGACTCGCGGATTGGATATCAGGATATTCTGAAGCTCGAGAAAGACTCTCTATTCCGTCAAGAAGGCTGGTAGCGGCAGAGTATGTTTCTTGGATTTTTGATTGTTGCTCTTGATGACTAGATGCGGGTTTAGGGCTGGTCTCATCATTCTTGGGGTTTTCCACTTTATGCCAACTCTCTGCAAAATCCAGAGGATCACTGATCACAGAACAGGCGCCATCCATCAATTGGCAAGTTCCAGAATGTGTCGTTTTTGTTCTCCGAAAGCAATACATAGCGGGCCAAAGGATACGTTTCAGGGGAAGCGTAGACGCATTGTCCTCATTTAGCCGTAGGGTCTCTCCCGATAACCTCGAGTAAAATGGTTCCCAAACTTCAACTTCTACCCATGCATCCTCGTCAACGGAGTCGGTTGTTAGTCCAAAATTCGTAAGCCACTCCAGCACATTGGCTTTCCATTGTTTGCGCCCTGCTGTGCTTAAACCGTCACCGAGGAGGTTGCCTGCGGGGGGAAAGGGGGAAGAGACGGTCGGTGAAGCAGGATGCGTCGTAACTAATCTGGCGACGGAGCCGCCGGGGGATAGCCAGATGTCGGATCCGGGAGCTGCATCATAGATATCGGAAGGGCTGCTTCCAGATCTGCATAGTTGGGTTATGCCTGGCTGTGATATTGTCTGCGAAGATAGTGTTACCTTGCCGGCCGAAGTCAACTGAACCTGAAGAGTAGTTAAAGTACAGAATGATAAAGGGTCATCGTTCGCGATCCTGGGACTTTCATAGCGGTCCCTTTGCAAAATAGTGAAGAGGGTCCGCGACCCTAGCGGAATTGCGTTGCTGCGCCGAATGAGTTGAAGATTTAACGAACCGGTGATAGCCGAAACGAAAGCTGCATATATGGCAACGAAAGTGTTATAATTATCCACCCGCCTTGTCGGCGTGGATGCATTTTGTGGCCTTTGCGACCCGGCTGAGTTGCCCGGGTTCTGGGGATCCACCGACAGATTCTTGACAAGCTCACGAGTGCTGATAAACCCCGATGCCGAAGCTATAATCGCCAGGTAAATACGTGATGCAGAAAGGATTTATGTGGGACTTCCATCAACTACGAACCTTTTAACGTTGATGCGCCAACGAGGAGTCGGCTCTGGTCGTCTTTACCCTCATCTGATCGCAAAGCATTCACAGATTCAAAGTCGGGAGTAGCGGAGAATACCCATAACCCTAGCCGTCGAGGATAACTCGACACTAAGCAGTCAGAGTTTCTCAATCGAATCTCTAGGTCCTTGAGACGACTCAAATGCTTAAGAATAGTGAACCCGTTGGCGGGAGCCTCGCCGGGTAGATTTGTGATATTGGGTTCCTCTGTATATAACCTCCAGTAGATCGTGGAGAACCCATCCTAAGAGTTGATTAGATGCTTACATAGGGTCCGACAGTCTTTGTTTGATACAACCTACAAGGACGCGTATGTTTGTGATGGATGCCCCGGGGAACTCCATGATTTATAAGTGTTGATCAAAGGAATACCCTGGCAAATTTCATCAAAAGCCAAAGAAGCCTTGTGTATCAAGATAAGGCTCATCTCCAGGAGTATATAGACAGTAAACTTTATCCCAAGAAACAACCCATAGCCCATGGAGTTTTGACTTATCGCAAAAGGTCAGCAAATAGATTAACTCCCTGACGCCATCGCTTTCACCAGGAAAGGGTTCAGTAGATCTGTACCAAAAAGAGAAAGTCCAGAAGAAAAAGGGCAAGAGAGGGGAGGTATATAGAAAGACAGGAATATCAGAAGTCCAGCATAATGATTAAGATAAGGGGGGGAAAGCGGAAGAAAAGAGGAAGATATGGGGGAGTATATAGAGTTGTCGCAAGTCGCTTGTTTTAAATCGATGCCATGAAACCCGACGGAGGTTCGTCCGGGCCGCGTCAACCAATCAGCAGTGATCGACACCCGCTGGGTCACGTGGGGCCTGTGCTATCTGTTATCGTTTTTTTTTTTTTTTTTTCCCTCTTGTCTTAATGTAAAAAGTAAAACAGGAGCAAAAACCACCGGTCACCCACCATGAAGCTCTCTAACCAATCTGAGGTGCCGGTATACACCATCTCGGGTTCAAATACTGCTAGACCTCTACCTGAATGGCTTGCGAGACGGAGAAAGCGCAGTTTAAAAAATGATCCGGAGTATGCGAATCGCATTGAATTGCTACAGGATTTCGAATTCGAAGAAGCTAGTCAATGTGTTAGAGTGAGTGAAGATGGTGAATGGGTTATGAGTACAGGTTAGATGGCCACTTTCAAGTAATACTAGACTTTCCAAAATCTCTGTGACTGACCGAGGATTAAAATAAAGGAACCTACAAGCCGCAGATCCATACGCATCAACTCTCACAGCTGTCGCTCTCATGGGCTCGTCACACAGACGCATTAAACACTACTTTCCTTCTTCTTTCCTCCGATTATTCGAAATCTCTTCATCTCCAATCCGATCGTTCACTGCAGTTTCATACCCCCGGAGGTTGCCATTACACCACGAGACTTCCTAGATATGGCCGTGATCTAGTTTACGACAGACAGTCCACCGAAGCTTTGGTTCCATCGGTTGGTGTGAATCAGGATGGCATGGGTGAGGTCTTTCGATTGAATCTGGAGTTGGGTCGGTACATGCGGAGTTTTGAAATCGATGTAGGTGGTGACGACTTTACGTCCGCCGGTGGTGGAGCATTGCAAGGTGGTATCAACACAGGTGGTGTCAACACAGGAGCTATCGCGGAAGAGAGTCACAATTTACTCGCCTTCGGTACTACATTAGGAACGGTAGAATTGTGGGATCCGAGAGCCAAAGGCAGGGCCGGCATTCTCTTGCCGCCCACGCAGTCCGCCCCCGACGAAGCCCGGAACGAGATCACAGCATTGGAATTCCAGCGTTCCGGTCTAACCCTTGGTACTGGCTCTTCAAATGGTCTTATCCACCTGTACGATCTACGGTCGCCGGTTCCTCTCCTCAAGAAGGACCAAGGATACGGCTTCCCCATTCACACCCTCAAGTTCTTGCAGCCTTCCTCTTTGACCCGCGAACAAACTCTGGAGCCGAAGATCCTTTCCTCCGATAAGAAGATCATCAAGATCTGGGACCCCCGTGATGGCACCCCGTGGACGTCCGTTGAACCTGCTGTTGATATCAACTCGGTGGCTTGGTGTAAGGATAGCGGAATGCTCTTGACTGCCAACGAAGGACGCCAGCAACACGCCTTTTTCATTCCCCAACTGGGGCCCGCCCCCAAGTGGTGCTCATTCTTGGACAACCTGGTTGAAGAGATGGCCGAGGATCCTAACGATCCTAACGCATTCAGCACAAGCCAGGCTGGCTCGGTCTACGATAACTACAAGTTCTTGACTATCCCTCAACTGCGCACTTTGAACCTGGAGCATTTGATTGGCCGGACCAATCTTCTCCGTCCATACATGCACGGTTACTTCGTTGCTCAGCGCTTGTATGAAGAGGCTCGTTTGATCACCAACCCGTACGTCTGGGAGGAAGAGCGCGCGAAGAGAGTCAAGGAGAAGATCGACAAGGAGCGCGAGAGCAGAATCAGAGGCAAGAAGAAGGCAGCCGTCAAGGTTAACAAGAAGCTGGCCGAGAAGCTCATGGCGATCGAAGAGAAGAACGAACGCAAGAGAGCGCAGCGCGTCTTGCGGAAGGGAGGCGACGAGGAAATGGTTGATGCGCCCGAACCATCCGCTCCCGAAGCCGACAAGGAAGCCGACAAGCAAACCGACAAGCAAACCGACAAGCAAACCGACAAGCCCGCCAAGGGTCTCCTCGGTGACGGCCGTTTCGCCCAGCTTTTCGAGGACGAAGACTTCGCCGTCGACGAGACATCCCACGAATTCCGACTCCTCAATCCCAGCACCGTGCCCGACGCACCCCAGCGGAAAGAGCGCGGCCTTACAGCAGTTGAACAGGAGGAAGCTGACGACGTGCCTGGTTCAAGCGATGATTCCGACTCCGACAGCGAAACAGAACGACCCGCCAAGCAAGAGTCGTCCGGCAAAATCTCCACATCCTCCTACAAGCGTACCAACCGGCCTCCACCCCGGATGCAAGTCTCCTCTTCAAACGCTGTCAGCTCTACTCGCGACCGTTCGTTCGGCTCTAGAGCCCAGAACATGCGGACGAAGGACAAGCCCATGCGCCGTCGCGGCGTGGTCGGCGAGAGAGAAGTGACATTCACACCCGGAGGCAAGTCCAGACAGAACAAGGCCCCCGAGCCGACCCGGGACACCAACACCAGCTTCCGAGCAAAGGAAAGACGTAGCGCTTCAGGAAACACCTTCCGGAAGATGTGAGTTACGGAACATCTCAACGCCTAGGTTTCTTGGGAAGATTCTCCCCTGCAGAACCACCATACCCTCAGCTAAAGGTATGCGAACGGGCCCCCCTCTTCTCGGCCGTCCTCCAAGTTCAAGCGTCTCCTGTGAACAAACTCTTGATAAGAGCCGCGTCACAGCTCTCGCATCAAAAAGTCCGGCCCTGTATCCGTCAAGTCATTGGACACTTCGATAGAGCGTCCCAGTTCGCATGGGTGAACAAGTTCGAATCATGCCCAAACCCACGGAGGACAGGCTTAGCAGATACTCAAGTGACCTTCAGAACATCAGGTGGTGACAATCATCATGTTTTGTTTGATACTGGCTATTTTATACCCAAGTCTTTACATTGTCTCATGTATTCAAGATCCACATTAATTACGACATGACCCAATTTCTCTGAACAATCAATAAGATTGCCACTTCATTCCATGTATACATACTATATTCCCAATGTAGGAGAGTAGATGAATCATGCCAGAAAAGTTAAGCTAGACTTCAAGACAATATATATATATATGTATGATATCAATATGTTTATATATAGGTTCGATAAAAGATGTTAGATGAGTATTGTTATGCAACATGATGCCAACTCCGACCGTCTGAGCCCCAATAAAGCAGAACAAAAACCAGAAAATAGAAAATAGAAACTCCAGACAGACTTCGGTTTCAATTACATACAAGAATGCAACTAAACAGAACGAGTTGGCAAAATCAATGCCGTGGCAGAATGAAACAACGGGCAAAGAAATCTAAACAGAACAGTATAACACGCCAGAATAGAATAATAATAAGAAGGGGAAAAAGAACAAGAGAAAGAAAAAAAAAGCTCATTAACCCAGACATTTTGAATCATGAGGAAAGTCTTGTGCCATTCTATTGTCCTTTCCCTTGTTGCACTATAGTGCTCGCAAAGCAGTCTATAAGAATAGCCTCCCTGGCTTAAATGGCAAAAATAATAAATCCAAAAGAAGAAGCAGTAGTCAAAATATAAGCATGTGCGCTCAGCATAATAATCGTGCAAGAGCATGTGAATCGTGCAGACTATACCGGTATAGTGAACAGACAATGAAGGGTGAAAGAAAAGTAAAGAACAAAAGTAAGGTAGAAAGAGAAAAGGATGAGAAGGATGTACGAATGAAAAAAGGGGTTAATCAGCGGCGCAGGGTCTAGGTTATGACCAGGGATGAAAGCCACCACCACGCCTGTGCCTGCTTTCTTCAAAACTTCGTCGCGAGGCGCCAAAATCACTCATGGCGAAAAGTAGAGGCTCCTCGTCTTCCAATTGTGTCGATTGCGGAGGACCACCACGTCCAGCACTGGGACGTCGTCCGACACCTCGGCGATCTTCCATCGTCGAGGCGGCGCTATTACTACCACTTCCGTTACCATCGCGTTCGTGATCACGTTCAGTAAGGTACGGAGGAATAGTAGCGCCACGTGCAAGACTACTAGACCCGGAGCTTAAAGAGTGTGGACCACCCGAAGAACCCCGTCCTCGAGAGTGGCTAAAGCGTGGCTGATAGACGTGGTGGTGGGATGAAGATGAAGAAGCAGTCGTGGGACCAGTAGTCGGAGCGCCTTTGTGAGAACTCCGCTCACGGGTTATTGAACTAGGAGGCGCAGCGACATCTTCGTTGATGGACAGAGCACGCGCTTCTCTCTGCGTTCGGTGTGTGGTGGCGTCGGAGCTTTCATATTCATGCTGTCTCTGTAGTGCACCGAGACTTGCGTTGGAACGCTCCTCGGCACCAAGACTTACACTTCGATTAAAAGGAAATATCTCATCATCATCAACAGCAATTGTGCGTCGACGGTGAGCAGCAGAGCTAGACCGGCGATAGACAGGGGGAAAGAGCCGCGGTGATGTCGGAATGTCGATCGCATTAACCGCGGACGGGCCGTGGTCCATGGTTGTTCCATCGCTGGTGTTTTCCTCAACAGAGCCATGGTCCTGTGAAAGCCCTGTGTCATTGTTGTCAGGGTGGGTATAATCAACGATGCTATTGGAGCTAAGTCTGGACGGGATTGCCGGAGTGTGGGGTGTGTGGGGCGATATTGGCTTTCCTGGTGATGAGGCTGTCGAGATAGAAGTTCCAGCGACCATTGGTGGGACGCCCGAGAGTTGTTTACTTGACGAATTCGATGATCGCTGCATGAGCAATGACGATGACATCGAGTCAGAGAGAACTGCATTAGAGTCTCGCATCCGTTGAAAGCGCGTCAAGGCAGCAGAAGTAGCGGTAGTCTTGCGTGTAGTGGCATCTAACGTAGGCTGATTTGATGTGTTGAGAAGATCTTTCCGCAGATCGAGCATCTTTAAAAAGTCTGAGATGTTTTCATCATCTGCATGAACAGACTCAGTGCTGGTCCCCGTAGCCTCTGCGAGTAAACCAGATCCAGGCTGAGCGGATGACGCGGCGCTGGCTCTTCCACTAGAATTATCGTCTTCCAATCTGTTGACTCCTCCGGAAGAAGGTCTACCGCGGCGATGGCTGAAAGCGCTACTGTACCTGGATATAGACGCCGGCCGAGGCGATGCAGAACTCGGTGTGGCGACACCATTATCTTGTGCTGCTGGCAATTGTTTGCGAGCAGAAGCTGCCATGGATGGAGGAGGCATGACCCTGGAGTCACCGCGGCTACTGGGCCCATAGCGAGGTGATGAGAGAGAAGGATCCACCAGTGATGGCGATGCAGATAGGGGTGGGGCCTTGAAAGGTTGGAGGGAAATTGATGGACGTCTTACCACACCTGGGTTTCCCTCGCTAGCTAGAATAGCAGCACGACCCGCAGGGCTAGCTTTAGCAACAAACGAAGGTTTCCGGGAGGAGCCGGGTGGAGACAGCGATGAGGTACCGGTTTCTCTCGCGGCTCGGAGGGCTGAGATGGGGCTCGCACTGGTTGTTGGCCCAACCTGATGGAAAGTCGACAGGCTGCCATACGCCCTACCAGGATCTGGGTCTTCAACGGTTCTCTTATCATGAGGCAGTGACCCTATCTCAGGATGAAGCGACTTGCCATCGGCGACCCGCGTTGGCAACGAAGGACGGAATATTTCGTCATCTGCTCCCATAAACCGGGAACTTAACAACGCTTCAGAATCATCCACGCGGAAATCGCAGCTTGTTCGATACGTTACTTGTACAGAGAACGGGCCGGCAGGGGAATCCGTAACTCCAAAACTGTAGGTCTCAACGACCTTGCTATTACTCTCGTACAGAGGCATGGTCAAATGGTCGAGCTTCGAATTTCCCTGATTGACGCTTCCGGTTACAATTCTGTACTTGATCCGCAAGGCTGGGTTTGCTCGGTGTCTTCCATTCCGCTTCGCGAACTTCCAAGCGGGCAAAAACTTGGAATAAGTGAACAAAGAACGAAAAAGGACAATACTCTTCTTGTATACAGTTGGCAATATAGACCCGAGGTCAGTAGGTAGTTTTGTTGATGTGTCTCCCAGCTCAACCTTCCACCGCTCCAGGATGACATCATCAGAACTGGACGAGGGTGGTCGAACAGGGTGGGCTTGTTGGGAAGCAGCCAATGATTCTAATACATCCCATCGCTTTCCATTCTCG
Organism: Aspergillus avenaceus; assembly: GCA_009193465.1. NCBI lineage: Eukaryota > Fungi > Ascomycota > Eurotiomycetes > Eurotiales > Aspergillaceae > Aspergillus > Aspergillus avenaceus. The sequence continues at coordinate 12,464 of ML742210.1, forward strand.
TCCAGAGCCACGAGAGTTTGGTTGTTCGTGAGCCCCTTCGTATCAAGGTATGTTTCGATAGTTAACGGAGGCGGGCGGTTGTCGGTGACATCACAAAGCCTCCAGGTTCGCAGCTGTTCTCGCAGAACATCCGTTTCTTCAATCTCAATATTAAACTAGTCCACGAAATTGATATATAGTCAGATCATGCTAGCTAAGTCATAATAAAACACAAGAGCTAGGTTTCATTGGGCGAGGTTTCGGTTCGGGCGTTACCTACCCAACGGTTCACCTTAGGGATGCCAGAACCCTTATTGAATGAAGGCGGGAGTTCAACACGCGAATGTAGTATGATTAGAGCTGCTTTCGTGTGGTAGTTCTAGGGAAAGATAATGACCAATTAGCAATGGGTACAGTGGCCGGATATTGATATGTGCCAGCCGGGTATTCAAGCTCTTACTGTTATAATCTGATTTAGCTTTGCCATCGCCTCCTTCGCAGGCTGCACAGTCTGCCCTGACATTTCGGATTCAGTCTCAATACCTAATCCTCTGCTGCTATGTACCTTGGCATCAACCGTCGGGGAATTGGGGCGATAATCCGACTCTCGTGAACGGGAGACATTTGTTCTAGCTGAGGAGGTAGGCGCCGCAGGCGCCGGCGACCGAGGATGCTGATGCATAATACTTCTGCGACCGAACTGCAAGTGGGATCGAGGTCTTCAATGTAGCACCTTCGTAACCCGACACCGGATCCACAAATTTATCACAAGAGCGTTGGTCTCAATCAAGGAAATGGTATAGCGGCAAATGCGATCCGGACAGCCATACTAACGAACACACAGCCGAAGGTGGACGAAGGAAAGGGAAATCGAAGAAATTAATTTCCCCAATAGATTAGGCACATTCTAAATTAATATAGAAAAGGCCGATCTCATCGTTTTTTAGTGCTCAGGCAGCAGGGTGCTGGCACGGAGAGCATGCGGTCTAGACAACCTTGCGAGCTTCTCCGCACTGACGACAAGGCGGATCCGGGGGTTGCACGGTGTCCACACGTCGTGGGAGAAGATAACAATTCAAGGATTCATAATCACCCTCCCAAAAAAATTAGATAAAAACAATTTAAGATAAGAATGGATATATAAAAAAAAAAAAAAAGGAATCAAGAAGTACAGTCAGAAAAAGAGAAGAATATCGGTAAATTTTGGGGAAGAAGGAGGGAACGAAAGGAAAATAAGGGAAAGAGAAGATGAAACGGCGAGAATCAGGTCAAAGACGTAGTTAGTTAGTGACCAGGAGCTAGTACCCTAAAAGGTATGTGAGGCACAGCAACGGCGGGCACGGGAGCAAAAGGTCTGTGACGCACACCCGATGACTCGATGGTTCATGAGCAATCCACACGTCCTCTATTGCTGGTCAAGTGCAAAAAGAAAAAAGAAAAAAGAAAAAAGAGAAAAAAGTAAAGTACATAACATACAAGAAACAAGTTAAAAGTGCCACAGCATTCTTACAATCAATACGTATTCTTAATAAGTTTCAGTAAGGGTGTTTTTTTTTTTTTTTTTGTTTCTTCTTGTTATGGCTATTATTTATTTATTTTATTTATTTATTTATTTTTTCCTTTGAGGCTGCTTTGGGTGGATTTGAATCACCCAACTTTACAATTAGCAGTAAAGATAGTTAGGAAATCAACGGTTGACCAATCATCTTGCAAGCTTGTTGGTGAGATAAAAAAAAATGTAAAATAAGAAAAACAGGGCGTTAGAAGGCGGTCAAGAGAACCCGCAGTTTGGTTGCAGTAACCTAAAAAGCCTTGTTGCGGTATGTACCATCCAACCCATGAAAACAGTTTCATTTCACAAGATTTCCATGGGTCAGGTGGTAATTCCATTGAAATCACACGTTTAGTTCGATCTGGTTTCTAAAGTAGGTTTCTGTTTTTTTTTTTTTTTTTTTTTTTTTTTCCCTTTTTCTTAAAGTCAAGTAGTAGTGTCTTTTGACTTTTTCTTTCCCAGGCCATACTCTCTACATATTTCATCATTCTGTCAAACAATGTTTATCTATACTCTGTAAAATACACATAGAGTAATACCGACAAAGTACGGATTCGGTAGTTCGTAGTTTCAACAGATTTACCTTACCTGACTGACTCAAAATGAAGGCAGTTGCAATGAAAATAAAATCGCTGATAGCTCCAGAAATTGCCGCTTGCGCAAGTCGATCAATCAACTTAATCATTGCCCTTCCCCGTGATAATGGGCTGATAGAAAGCGTTAATTTGCTCTTTGCGTCCCCTTTCTTCCTCCCTTTCTTTGTTTGTCTTTTCCGTTTTTATTTTCTTTCTTTCTTTTTCCCCCCTTGACTTTTCTTCTATTTATCATTTCTTTGTTTTCGGTCAGTCCCTTTTTTCACCTTTTATTTTTGTATCTTCCACGTTAAGTTCTATTTCGATGACTCAATTCTTCGCTTTGGTCGATTAGGTATGCAACTTAGGATCTAAAGTAGGAGAATTTTCTTTTAAACTAGTGGTGATCGGCAAGTCTCCAAAATAAAAAAAAACTTCCCCCCCCATCGTGCTAAGTATGACTTGTACCAATAATGGAACCAGATAACGGAAACAGAGCATGGACCACTTCCCAATAAGCTGGGAATCCTAGGAATGGTTGCCTCACCTGCAACGACTTTCTCCTGCAGTGTGGAGGAGGAAATTTTTATAGGACACTTGCCCAGCCTACAGACGACTCTTAGAAGAGAAGATAGTGGTACCTCATCCTGGTTTGCCCAAAGCTAAGTGGTAGACACGCCGATAATGGCTTACAGTGTGCAACAAGCTCTATGCACCGGAACTGCAAGGTCTGCAGTGGTATCAAAGTATGTTCAGCTACAACAAGTGACCTTGCAGGGGATTTCTTTGTCGCTGGCGCGCTTAACACAGTCTAGTCTAGACTTTTTGGGTCCCCCTGCTCCAAACTTATTATTTCTAGTGTTGTAGAATCCTTCCGAACATGCAGAAGAGACTTGGACAGTGCTGTTTGGCGCCAGCTGGTGATGAAGATGCATCTATATCCCTATAGATATGATTATTATACACTCATGATTTTGGTATCGTACCTTTGTTGGCATTCCTCAGAAGTATCCTCGGTTGTTGGTTACTTTGTTTTATTTTCTTTTTCTTGCTTTTCTTCCTCGTCTTTTAATTTTATTTCCCCAAGCCCCTGTTTCCTTCTTCATCCCCGCCGTCCAAATTCCAATTCGATTCATTCTAGGCCGTCCGATTTAAAAAGTTCAGGTATACATATTTGGGGTCCATTAAGAAAAAGAGAATATATATATATATATGTGTGTGTGTGTGTATTTTTTTTTAAAAAAAAAAAAGGAAAAGAAAAAAAAAGAAAGATTTGAATAGATGAATGAATAAGATAAAATAAGATAAAATAAACAGGAATGGTGGCACTCTCCAATGACAGGTCATCGGATATTATTCTAGCCATTGGCATGGACCACTTACCTCTGGTCCTCTCCCACCGCACCTTTAAAAATACATATGCTGTCAAGATGATATGCCTAATTCTGAACCATATTCAACCCCTTTGTCAGTGGTGGAGTCGATGGATTTCCTGGGATTTCTTCTTACAATTCATTGCCAGGTCATCGGTATCCACAAAGGGTTTGCCTGTATCCTTGTACCCAAAGTCACATTGTTCTTCAGGCGCACACAAACCCCATCAATGTCCCTCTGGAGCCTTTGTTTTCCAATGTCCTCAAACATCTTGCATACTCTACGCACATTGCTGCTACACATGCCGAGCGATTCTAGTATAATTTTTTGCGTACGGGAACCGACCGTTTTGAGCTTATATCGAATCAGAGCGATCGGATACTCCTCAGGTTCGGTACTCCAGACTTCCCTTGGTGAAGAACCGACATATTTCTGCAGTAAAGGGTTTAATTCATACCTAGTGACCTCGTTCCTGCACAAGCTTGGGAACAGTATGTCCTAGCATATTAGAAGTGCGCAGTGGGAATATGAGGCGACTTGACGAGCTGATCTATTGCTTGGGAAGACCTTAGATTTCCATCAAATCCTCGCCCTGTGGTCCCCCAAGTCAATATATTCAGGCATGACCGCATAACCTGATACTGAACTTTTTTTTTGTTTTTTACAGGATTGTAAATGTTTTGTCGCTTTTGAAGTCAAAAGTGTGGAAAGCTTAGGGTAAAGGTGCATGTAGTGACTTGGATAGATAGAACTTAACGACCGTTGAAAGCTTGTAAAGAAGTCCATGGTTACATCAGTTTTTCATCAAAACTGAAAAGGGCGATCCCATGGTTCACAATTCCACAAGGGAAGCCGTTCTGTTCCGGAGGGGGAAAAGAATGATGGAAGGAGAGGGGTTTAAATGATAAGGGAAGAAGGGGAGCCTCTCATCCGGGCGCATGGAGGGGTGCTCAAGGCCTGATTGGACACTGCCCGGTTATCACTAAATTCCATGGGTCTTGAAATTCCCGTGACGATTTCATCCCCGAGGGAAAAAAAGGATTCTTCCATGTTCTAAACATCCACATTAATCTCGTCTCGAGTCACTCAAATTTGATCATTCATAGTGCATTTGCGGTCGCGTATCGTTGGCGAATATCACCAACCGCGTCAAATCGCTTCGTTCGCCCCTCACCGTTCGAGGTTCGGAGATAATTCCATAGCTGTCATCCGCGCCACCACACACATCATCAATTTCACGAACACACGCCTTTTTCACCTTGCTTTGATCCGTTAACCTCTACTGTAACGCTTGGGTATTGAATCCTCCCAAACATCGCTCGAGTGATCGAATACGCGTTGTCGATTGTCGACTCCTTCCCTTCTTCCCGTCAGAATACTCTTGTCGCCCGCGGAGCTCTCACCGGTGCGCCGTGGAACCGTGTGCGGTTAACACGACGCTCTGGTTTCGGGTTGATAAGAGATTCTGACATACAATAATCTGGGGCACATGAGTAGCAGGCTTTGGGAATTTTTTCTGCGCGATGACGTTGACAGCTTCCGGTGGTTTCTGGCAACAGCCAGCTATACTTCCGGTGGCCAGCGGAGTTCAGGACCGGCGCCTGGTTTCAGGCTTGGTAGTCCCGGGAGTACCTTAGCATCCCCAGGTGGTGCCTCATCGAAAAGCAAGAAATTAAGTGGGACTTCTCCGGGTACCTTACTCCCAGACCGAGGCAGTACCCCGAAGGCTGGTAGGATATTGTCTCGCGAGGACTTGAATGCTCGAGATCATCATGGCACAACCCTTCTTCACCATGTAGCTTCGTCACCGAAACTCACTGCGACCGAATTTGCCATATCCTTACTTGAGATACCTTTGGTGGACATATATGCACAAGATTGGGAGAGCGGATGGACTGCTCTGCATCGGGCTCTGTACGCAGGGAACGCCGCTATCGCTCAAGCGTTGCTGGCACGGGAAATGCGCGATGTCACCGACTTCACTAAATCGGGGAGTGCAACCAGTTCAGGTGGGAGTCTGATCAAAATTAAAGACCGGGAAGGATACAGTCCTTTTGATTTGTATGGGGCTACCATCGCGTCCCGGGACATTAAGCGTATCGCATCTCAAGACTCAGCTCTTGACGATCTCGATACAACGGATGCTGTTTCCATAGCGTCTTCACACGCCGAGGATTACGATGAGGATGGTCATTTCGCACGGACGATCATCAAACCGAGAACAAATGTACTCGGTGACGAGGTGTTCACTTTCGGAAGTAACAAGAATCTGAACCTTGGTGTTGGGGATCAGGATGACCGTCAGTTTCCCGAACGTATAGCTTTGAAGCGCCCGGACCATCTCTTACAGCGTTTCTTTCGTGAGTTTCAAGAACGACAACTGGATGAAAGTGGTCTGGACGCTCCAGAGATGGAATTTTCGGACCTGCCCGCGTTGGTCAAACACAAAACCCTCAAAATTCAGGACATTGCTATGTCCAAGCTCCACACAGCTATTCTTACCACTGACCCAGAGTCGAACCTCTTTCTCTGTGGGTTTGGTCCCGGAGGACGCTTAGGCACCGGCGACGAGTCAACGAGGTTCAGCTTCGTCTGCGTCGACAATGGGGGTCTTTCCAACAAAAAGGTTGTGTCCGTTGCTCTTGGGCAAGATCATACTCTTGCGATCACCGAGAATGGGGAGATATTTAGCTGGGGAAGCAATAAATATGGTCAACTAGGTTACGGTCTCCCAAGGACCAATAACCGAGATGATGTGCCGATGCAGAAAGTACCACGACAGATATTCAATCCATTCAAAAAGGAAGTCATCCTTGGTGCAGCGGCGTCTGCGGTTCATTCTGTTGTCTTCAGCAACTCTGGCCTTTACACTTTCGGCAAGAACGAAGGTCAACTCGGGCTCGTCGACTCCGATGCCCGATCTCTAGAGACACAGACAACTCCTAGACGAGTAGGAGCTTCTTTATTCAGCGCATCGATTCAGACCGTGTCTGCTATTGACAATGCCACAGCTATTCTTCTTCAGAACCACGAAGTTTGGGTTTTCTCTCAATATGGTTATTCGAGGCTATCGTTTCCTTTAGATATCAGCTCGAGTTTCATTAGAGATAGTTTCATGGCTACGAGGTACGATACTTCCGTCAACCGTATCGTCAAAATCAAGTCTGGGGGTGGTATGATTTGTGCTTTGTCCAGTTTTGGCGAGGTCTTCACAGTCCAGGTCAACAGGACAGAGAATCCGCCGACCTCGACTTCAACCACAAATCCAGCCAAAATTCGGAATTCTTTGTCCATGCCAATCCGCGTATGGTCCGTTAAGAAGGCCCATATGGCTGTTAAAGACGTCGATGTGGGACAGGATGGCTCGATTATTATTTGTACGGCCTCTGGTTCAGCTTGGACAAAGGAAAAGCGCGGGAAGTCGAAGGAAAGCGGATCCAAGGATCACAAATTTGCCCGTGTACCTGGGCTCTCCAGGGTCGTTGGTGTGTGCAGTAATGCATTTGGGGCCTATGCGGTTGCGCAGCGCAATTGCGATGTGACAAAAGAACAGATAAATGTCGATATAAGCACGCTGTGGAGTGATTTACTACCGCTATCACCTTTCAACTCTATAGTTCCGGCGTCAAGCTCTGCCGATGTCCATGATGATGTACTGTATTGGGAACCTATTGTTACTATCAAGAAGGCCGTTATGTCGGCATCGGATGTGGAATCTTACTTCCGTCCTTTGCAATTCGAGGGAACCCCCGGAACAGTCTGGATCATGTCTACAACATCAGAACTGCGGATACCTGTTCATGAATTCATCTTGGCAGGACGCAGTCCTGTCTTGAGAAAGGCGTTTCACGATCTGCGACATGCGCATTCTTTCTCTATCCCAGACATACTGACTATCAGCTATGATAGCCGTGGTCAGGCACAGCTGCAATTCCAGGCTGTGGATTTTCTCACCATCTTGAACCTCGCTTTCTTTGTTTACACAGATAATGTATTCGATATGTGGCAACTGGCTAGGCATACACCAGAAAGTGCCTCAAGATATCGTCAGGTCCGTACAGAAGTGATGCGCATAGCCTCTTGCTTAGGCCTCTCTACACTAGAGAGATCTGCAAGGCTTATGATCGAACCCACCAAGGCCTTGAAGGATGATATGGAACTTGCAATCAAAGACACGACCTTCTTCGACAGCGGTGATGTGGTCATTGAACTTAGCAATGATATGTTGAGGGTTCACAGCCAAGTTGTTTGTCAAAGGTGTCCGTTCTTTGACGCGTTGTTTCGTGGTCGCTCAGGTGGGAGGTGGCTGGCCTCTCGTCGCACGGACCCAACAGATGATATTTACGTTGACTTAAAGCATATCGATCGGCATATCTTCGAGTTCGTGCTCCGGTATCTGTATGCAGATACTGAAGAACAACTCTTCGACCAAGTTCGGACGAAAGATTTGGATGATCTCATTGACTTAGTACTTGACGTTGCGTTTGTGGCAAATGAGTTGATGATTGATCGGTTGGGCCAAATTTGCCAGAAGATGCTCGGAAGGTTTGGTAAGTTGCTAACTTCGAACCTGTTCTCGTGCTCGGGTGCTAATAGACGCAGTAACTACACGCAATGTGTGCCATCTTCTCAATTCCATCGCTCCCTGTTGTGTGAAAGAATTCAGAGAGGCAGCCCTAGAATATATCTGCCTGAACCTGGAAGATCTGCTTGCGAACAGGTAAGACATAAAACATCAACCCGTTCTTTGAGGCTTTACAAGCAGTGTACGGTGTCTAATATTTGTTCCTAGATTATTGGCTGAACTCGACGAAAACCTCCTCGGGGCACTCGATATGGTTTGCCACGAGAATCAGCTTTCAAGCTTCCCCGTGTCACGAGGACGCAACACAGAAGATTATATTTTGGAAAAGTACCCCGAGCTCGTATCATCAATAGAACGAGAGAGGCGACGAAAGATAGATTCCATGAGGCTGAGATCGCATCTTGGCTACTTTGAAACGAATGAGGTTCGGCTGCGGGCGACCAGCGCAGAGAAAACACCTACGACGCCATCGGCCCAAAAGTCAAGAGCAACATCTATCAAAGATCTCTCAACCGCTATGCATAATCAAGCTCTAAAGTCTAAGCACTCGACAGGCGACCTGATGTTTCAGATGGACGAGGAGCCTTTCCTGGCATCGGAGGATCAACATAAAGGCAAAGCAGCGATCCGTAGCCCCAGACCAATCGATACTGGCGACACTCGATCATATCCTGACTCACCTGCTCTGTGCTCTAGTCTTGCGGAAGGAGCATCATCATATGGTCGAAGCTTTCTAGATGATCAGATGGCTTATCCGCAAGAGGTCAGTCTCGCTGAGTCTCCCACCGAATTGCGGGCTGCCGCGCTTCAGGGAAAGCAGTTTGGTTCTTCTACTCCCCCGAGTGCCACCGAAAAGCCATGGAGCGCGTCTGTGGTTTCTGGATCAAAGAAAAATTTGAAAGACATTATGAGTGAAGCAACCCAGAGCCGGGTGTCGAATCTCAGTCTAGGCATGTCTGCCCGCAAAGAGAATAACAACAACACCCCGAAGCTATCTCAGAAAGAACGGAAGAAAATCCAGCAACAGCAGATGCAGGAGATGCTCGTCGCTCAGCAGAAAGCAAAGGAGACTCCCCAAAATCCCTGGAAAATGCCTGCACCAAGCAAAACCCCGACCAAACCAACCCTTGGTGTGGTGAATGACGAAGAACCTCAACCTCCGGACTCGGTCAAGTCTACGAAATCGCCGATGACTCTTCGTCAGACGGTCGCTGGGACACCACCACCTCGTTCAAAAGAACCCCAACCCATCCAGGCGCAAAATAACTCGAACGCACAAACTCCTTCAAGGCCATCAATCTCAGGCCCATCACTGGGGACATCGCCCACTCCACAAGCTCAATCCGCAGTTAAATCTGTACGCCACATCCCCCGCCCAGAACCATACCAGACCAGCTTCCACTCTCCTTCCCCGAACTCACTTTCATTGGCCGCAATTCTTATGCAACAACAAACCGAGAAGAATGAATTGCACGAGGCAGCAACAGCCAAACACAACCTCCAAGACATCCAGCAAGAGCAAGAATTCCAGGAATGGTGGGACAAAGAAAGCAGACGAATTCAAGGCTTGCCGGAACCAGGGGTCCCTGAGCCTTCAGAAGGGAAGGACAAAGGCGGCCGAGCTAGTCGTGGTGGTCGTGGAAATGGCCAGAGCCAAGGGAAACGACGCGGTGGTGGGAAGGGTGGAAATAAACCAGGCCCTACCTCTACATCACAGCCATCTCGTAACGGCCCAGAAACACCGAAGAAGACCTCGACGCCTCGACGAGAGAATCAGAGGCCACCCCGTTCAGGACACACCGATGCAAATACGGGTAATAATTCCCGTCGCGGTGGTAGAGGTGGTGGTCGAGGTCGTGGCAAGGACCGAGATAGGCAGTAATACCTTCTCTTTTTATCCTTTCTATATCTTCTCCTATCCCTTTTTTTTGCTTCCTCCTTCTGTTGTTTATTGCACATATACCTAGTTGTATTTCACCGTTGCTAGAGTCATGTCTGGACTAGGATAGAAGGGCTGTCCATTACGGATCTTATGTATTATGCGACCTCACATACTGCTGCTATAATATACACCTGTACAGCTATAGGGATAAAACTCTTCATGCTCTGAAAACAATAATCATGCCTGCTAAACTTAATTGTCATCCTGACTAAATCATCCGCGGCCACGCTCAAAAGTTAGATTACAGAGTAATCGAATATCTATGCGGAAGCAATAGACAGAGAAAAAAGAAAAAGAAAAGGGAAAAGGGAAAAAAGCGAAGCAAGTTGAGTGCAGACTGTGCATTAGTGATATTCAGGTGATAGTAAAAATCCAACCCCAGGATTGCATGAAAAAGGAAGAAAAAGAAGAAAAAAGGTACGCTGTACAAGATGCACCGGGAACGCCAGAGATGCCCGTACCCATCAATACGGTGAAACAATAACGGTGTTGAAAGAGAAAGAAAAAGAGAGAGAGAGAGAGAGAGAGAGCCGAAAGATGTGCGAAGACTGGGAATTGGAAATAGGGAACATGAAGAAGACATTAAAGTTGATATTTCCATCTTTGTTGTTACACATCAGCCCATAATTGCTACTTCGCGGCTTTCCCATATGCGACGGATCATCATGTCGGCCTCGTTGGCTACGAAGGATGGTTCCTCTAGGTAATCTTCTCCTGCGGGCGAGGGGTGAACGGGCTCATCGGAGGAGGATAGGATGCGATTAGAGGGATGTTGGGATTTGGGTCGGGCCGGATCAGTTTCGTTCGCCAGATCGCCTGGTTCTTGGAGGCAGGTTTGAGAAGCGGACAATTTCAGGTCCGAACGCTTTCGGCTGATCAGTTGTTTCGGCTCTGGGCTCGCACTGTTCTGACTGGGCGTCTGCTGTTTGCCATTCTGCCGGAGGGCCAATGTTGGAGCCGACTTGATTGGTTTGCCAAGAGATGAATGTCGTTGGTGTCCAACAGGAGGCTTCGTGCCATTGACCATGGACGACAGGCGACGGAAACTATCCCCCGTTGGCGACTGGAATCGTCGGACCACTGTAAGCTCTAAGGCAGTCTTCTCGTATGCTTTGCGGACGTGTTTGGTCTCATTATCGTGTGCGGAGCCGATTCGGGATGCTCCGTTAACCAGTCCTCGGCCAGCATCAAATGAAACCCCCGGTCGCGAATGAGCAGAAGTAATAAAAGCTGGGTCCATCGCCGATGGGGACGCTGTTGTTGACACGCCATGGCCATCAGGAGGGGAGGTATTCAAAGCAGCAGTGCGTTGCAACCACAGCTTCTGCTGGGTGCGAGAATGCGGCTCAGCGCCAGGCGGCCGGGACGGGGGCGATGCTCGCATTTTCCTTGAACCGGTGCGGCCCGGAGATGGTGGGGTTTGCGGATGATAATGCGGTAAAAATGATGACGGTGTATTCGGATCAGAATCCGTCCGAGACGTTGCTTGAGCCCCAGTCTTGATAAATCGCGACACTCCGCCTTCGATCGACGACGATGTAGCTTGCGTCATATTGCCTGGGGTATTGGCTGATGCGCTCTGAGAAGAGGACAGCGGGCGCCGTAGGCTCTCATGGCCGGATGCTAAGTTAGTCAGGGAGGCGTTTCGTGACAACGAATCCACCGTTGCGGGCTTTGCGGTGGCCGATATGGAGGACATGGCGGGTGGTGCTTTAGCCGAAACGGACGGACTCAAGAGACGGGATGCAATGTCAGTGTGGTCCGCAGGGCGGGTATCTTCTTCGCGATCTTCTGTATCCGGCCGTTTTCCCTGGTTGTCGCCGCCGTCGTCGTCGTCTTCTTCGTCACCGTTGTCACCGTCGGGCAGGTGATTGTGACCGAAATTGTTGAGACTTGACTCCGGAAGACTGGTCGAGCGAGGAAATTGTGGATAGGAGCGCTTAACGAAGGTCAACGGATCCACCAGGACAGCGGGATTCTCCACACTATCCTTAGACTGCGCAACCGAGCTGCGTCGAGTACTCTCCGGTGATTGAGTGGTATCCTCCCACTCCGCGTCGTCGTTGTCCGAGTCCGCTAATTCGAACCCCACAGTTTTCTTCTTGCCGGAGCTGGTGTGCGGACGGTCGGTCACCAAAGCTTTCTTCCCTATCTTTCCTATGACACTGTGACTGTTACGCCGTAACGCGGGACTTGAGTTATTCTTTTTCATAGATGTAGCGGATTGATGAGTTTCATCCAAGACTCCATCCCAGCGGACGTGCTGTTGCCCTCGCGGACTCGCGGCGGGCGTCACGGCAGCGGGAGTCGCAGGAGCGGACTTTTTGCGCTGATGAAAGCGAGCGGGAGGGTCAGTAACCTGTTGTTGAGAAGTATGTCTCTGTAATTTATTGAGATTTTTACCGAAGGAAGGATTACGGTGGTGATTGCGATGACCGCCCACAATATGGGCCCGGTGTTGACGATAAAAAGGCTTTTGTTGATTGGAAGTATTGGAGTTGGCCAGTTCGTTGTGGGTGGATGTCGATCGCGTGACGACGGCGTGAGACGAAACTGCTCGACGACCCAATCCGGGCCGTTTAACTGGTGACGATGTATTGGTTGTCGGCATGGTTTTTTTGGTTTCTTTGGGTTCTTTGGTTTCTGTTTTTTGGTTTTGTTCGCTCTTTCTAGAAGGCGGTATCACCGGAAGCAAGAACGAATGAGAATTCAAAGAAAGAAAAAAAAGATGAGAAACTGGAAGAATTGCCCTTGCGGAGAAACTCGCCGGTGAGTAATTCGCAAGGGAGGTGAAAAAAAAAAAAATAATAATAAAACAAAATGAAAATAATAAAAAAAAAAAAAAAATCAAAAGAACTGGTCAATGAAATAAAAAAAAAAAAAAAGAAAAGAAAAGAATAAAACAAGAGGCGCTGTGCAGCAAATGACGAGTCTATCCCTTGACAGCGCGTAAGACAATTGGTGGAGGTTTCCAGCAGTTCGTTACACCCGAGAGAGGGGGGAAATTGATTAAATTGGCTTGCAGGAGAGTGTTTAACAAAATAAAAAGAGTCAAGGAGATCAATAAAAAAGAAGACGATGAAAGGATATTTGGAGAGGAGATTGGGAGAGGGGAGAAAGTGAACAGGAGAAAGTAATTATTTGATAAAAGATAAAATAATTTCCAGATCAAATATTCACCCAAATTCCGATCAACTAATAACAGTTGTCAAGTAGATCAGGATCGATAAAAGAATTAAAAAGAATGAATGAAGAAGTAAAAAAAAAATATATAAAAAGAAAAAAAAAAAGGGGGAGGCGAATGGGGTGGAAAGAAAAAGGGTTTCCCTTTGAACGGAGAGGAAAAGAGTGGAAAAGTCAAGTAACAATTCACCTGCGGTATTACCATAATTACGCTCGTTACTTTACGGGAACGGTCTAGACCGCATCATCAGCAAGAGTCATCGAATAACACATTTCCAAAGTTACACTCTTCTCTTCAACACTTTCCCCGTTGATTGGAGAGGGACTTATCCATGACCTGTAGTACTTTTCATTGTCCCACCGAAGATGAATTGACAACATTCATTTCCGGTCATGATTGGAACGATATGATATCTTCTTTGCATATTCCCACCGTCCCGACTACGTCATCATACATGTTACCGCAGGAGATGATGAAAGACCCCACGATGAGAGACTATATGGAGAAGGCTTTGAATGGAATTTAGAATGATTATCACTATTTTAATCCCCATGTCCTTCTTTCCTCTTCGCTTTTGGTTTCCCGCTTTTCGCTATCAGGATCCAGTCCCGCCTGTAAAATAAAATCAGTATTGTATCAACCCAAGCCACCAAAGTATATCTGAAGAAGGTTACATGTAGGATAAAGTTTTGTTGAAAAAAAAAAAAAAAAAAAACGGTCACTGCTACATAGCAATTCATATGTGGATTCCACTTCAAAATCTAGAACGATTGACTTCAGCCGCTAACTAACCTCATCAAACCGTTGACCCAATATATCATGCAAGTAAGCACCAACATAGCTAGTATTCTCTGCCTAGAAAGTAGTCCACCGGTAATACATACATATACACCACTTCAATGGTATTTATTGATAAGACCTCACCGTCCCATCCAGCCCCCATCCACCGTCAGAATTTCCCCGGATACATAAGCGCTCGCTCGACTTGCCAAAAAGATCGTCACCCCTTTGAAGTCCTCCGGGGCTCCCCAGCGACCGGCAGGAATTCTTTGCAAGATACTGTTTCCCCGCTCTGGGTCTTGTACCAATGCCGCCGTCAGATCCGTGCTGACATATCCAGGGGCGACAGCATTAACATTAATCCCTTGGGACGCCCACTCATTCGATAACGCTTTAGTCAATTGTGCGATGCCTCCTTTCGCAGCTGCATAGGCAGGCACATTCAACGCACCCTGGAAGGAGGTAAGAGAGGCGACGTTGATGATACTTCCGCGGTGTCCGGAGGAATCCGGGGTTCGGCTAAGCATGTAGGCGCCGATATCACGGCAAAGGGTGAATACGGTGGTCAAGTTGACTTGGAGAACCTATACACACATCACCGTCAGTATATACACTGCAAACTACTTTTTTTTTCCATCGCTGGACTCGTACCTCATCCCAATCATGGTCGGGGAAAAGATGACTCGGGTGTCGCCGTTGGATCCCCGCACAGGTTAGAAGGATGTTGATGTCGTGTCCATCTTGTAGAACTGTGGAGGCTAATGTCTTGACGGCAACCCGGGACGAGAGGTCAGCTGTGTAGATGAAGGCTTTACGACCGATGGCTTCGATTTTCTGCTTCGTTTCTTGGTTACTGGTATCTCTCTATGTGATGGTTCAGTTCTCTCCCAGTTTTTGTTTTGATGTTAATATCTCTTACCTGGATCAAAACAATGTCGGCACCAGCTTCAGCCAAGGCAATGGTCATCTGCTGCCCAATGCCGCGAGTTCCGCCGGTGACGAGGGCAGTTCTGCCCGCAAGTGAAAAAAGATCTAACATGGAGTTTGCACAGGTTGTGTTTGAAACTTCAAAATACTAATCTAGTAGATACATCCACATGTCGGGTGGAGGATCAACAGAGCTATCCTGCGAGTTATATACTCGACCGCACTTTACGGTGCAACTGAACCCCCACGCATTCTATAGCTTAATTACTAAGCGTCAAATGAATTTTATCTCATTTACATTCATGAACAAATTTCTTTCTGAATTTCAGAGATTGACTAGTTCCCGAAACATACAAGAAATCTATAGACCTAATCAAGTTGTTAACCCTATAAGAGTTTTGAAACTATATAGATCCGACTACTCTCAGTACTGAATTAGTCGATAATCCGAGATCTTATATACAAAAATGTAGACATACTAGAGTGTTGAACTTTTAACAAAGTATAGACTATACATATTATAGAAGGTTAGGTTTACTAATGTTACAAATCTAATTCCATAAATATAAACACATGGCTTCTACTCCGGAGTATGTACAAAATAGTACAGCGTACATCCCAATAGCTAGAATCAATTATATCACCCCCACGGAGCCGATGTGAAAAATGCGCACCACTTGTGCCGATCAGCGAATTCTTCCCCCGCAAATAAAATGCGGAGAAAAGTCCACTTCCCCAGGTTTTCGTGTTTTGACAGGCCCCCACGCCCTTGGCACAACTATGAGCACTGGACGTCATTCTAGTAGTATATTGTCATGCATATACAGACGCATTAAGTTGTTAGCAAGGGGGACGGAGAGAGAGAATAAATCCCGGTGCCTCTCATGCCACCTCGAGGTCCCCCGAAGAACAGCAGCATACCACAACATACGCCGTAACAATGACTACAGAACACCCAGCCCCATCTCCCCAGCCAGCTGAACAGGGAGGTAACAAACCATCCGCTGCGCATGTTGAGGCTATCCCAGGACAGCCAGGGAAGATCAAGAATGGAGATACTGCGCTGGCTCTCTTCGACAACTTCGAAGACCTGCACGAAGATGTCGACCCAGCCGAGATGAAGCGTCTTGTCCAGAAGATTGATTTCATGATTCTCCCGTTTCTGGCTGTCTGCTATGCCTTTTACTATGTAAGTACTAATTTTGTGATGTTGTGGGTACTAGTATGCTCAGATGGGTACAGATTGATAAAACTACGCTGTCGTATGCGGCGATATTTGGCATCAATGACGATTTGGGGCTGTCGGGGGAGCAGTACTCGTGGCTGTCGAGTGTTTTCTACTTTGGTTTCCTGGTATGTCTGAGTTCATACGCTGTTGTTAATGCACACTTGCTAATTTGATCCAACACAGGTATGGGCCCTTCCGACGAACTTCCTGATGCAAAAGTTCCCGATCGGCAAGTATCTAGGAGTGAACATCTTCCTCTGGGGCTTCTTTCTCATGCTACAAGGTACGGTCTAGCTCCAACACAAACACCCCCATCTGACAACAGCAGCCGCCGCAAAGAACTTTGTCCAACTGGCCGTGCTACGAGTCATATCCGGCGCCGCAGAAGCATGCAGGTAACACCCCCCCTACACCACACATACACAAGCCCTAACAACCCAGTGACCCGGCATTCATGCTCATAACCAGCATGTGGTACACCCGCCGCCAGCAGCCCATCCGCATCGGGCTCTGGTACACAGCCAACGGCTTCGGCATCGCCATCGGCGGCCTCCTCGGCTACGGCATCGGGCATATCCAAGGCGCGCTGTCCTCCTGGAAATACGAGTTCCTGATCATCGGAGCTCTCTGCTCCTTCTGGGGCATCGTCATCATCTTCTTCCTGCCCGACTCCCCAGTCACCACCCGGTACCTGTCCCCACGAGAGAAGCGACTAGCAGTCGAGCGACTCCGAGAGAACCAAACCGGCGTCGAGAACAAGACGCTCAAACCCGCCCAGATCCGAGAAGCATTCCTCGACTGGAAGGTGTGGGTATTTCTCCTCCTCGGATTATCAGGAAATATCCCAAACGGAGGCATCTCCAACTTCGGAACATTAATCCTCAAAGGCTTCGGATTCTCAACCTGTACTCCCCCTTCTCAACCTACCCCTCTCATACACAATAACTGACCGAAATAAAACAAAAAAAGTGATAACAACCCTAATGCAAATCCCCTACGGCGCCTTCATAGCCCTAATGATCCTCCTAAGCATATGGATAAACGACCGCCTCCCCAAGAACAACAGATGCCTCGTAACCATCCTCTTCCTCCTCCCCAACCTCGCCGGCTCCTTCGGCCTCTGCTACCTCCCCGAGGAAAACCAAATCGGCCGCCTAATAAGCTACTACCTGACAGGCTCGTACAACGCCTCCTTCGTGCTCATCCTCTCCATCCTCACGGCCAACATCGCCGGGCACACGAAGAAGGTCGTCACGAACGCCATGATCTTCATCGGCGTCTGCGCGGGCAACATCGCCGGCCCCTTCTTTTACAGGGGGGACCAGGCGCCCCGGTACCCGCTGGGCATATGGTCGATGATCGTGGCGAACTTCGTGGAGATTGCGCTGGTGGTGCTGCTGGGGGTGTTGCTGGCTTGGGAGAATCGGGTTAGGGATCGAATCCAGGGGATTAGGGGGGATGAGGGGGAGGAGACGAGGAGGGAGGAGTTGGATCGGACGGCGTTTAGTGATTTGACAGACAAGGAAAATTTGAATTTTAGATATATTTATTGATTATTGTATATACCTATTTAATGATTTGTTCATTTACAAGTTATTAAACATACTTATATATACTGAGCGAATGTTTGACACTGCACCCGACTCTACTAGTATAGGGCTAGATCCAGAACACATACAAAGAAACCCAACCAACAAGATACCCAAATAAGATCAATCAATGGATCTAAGTAAAGGCCCAGGCTCCATTTCTCCAATAAAACAACGTGGGGTGTCTTCACCCCCACGCGGGGAACCTGGAGAATGGGGGGTTAACACGACATCCATTTATATAGCAACACTACTATAAATACACTACTAGTAGTACTAAGGACCAAGTATCAACTGATGAATATTCTCAATTGACCCATCCATCAATCAATCGACATAAATCAATAAAACTACACCATGGCGAAGATCAAATCCATTGAATACTTCCGGGTCAAGCCGCGGTGGCTATTCGTCAAGGTGACGGATGAGCAGGGACGGTTTGGATGGGGGGAGGGTACGTTGGAGGGACATACGCAGGCTGTGGAGGGGGCGTTGGATGAGATTATTGCTCGGGTTGTGGGGTGTGAAGCTGAGTATGTTCTTTTCTGTTCTCCTTTCTTTCTTTTATTATTGTTGGGGTGGATGTGATGGTTTGCTATGTTGTGGTGGTTGTGTTTAATTGTGGATGTGGCTAATGGCTATGTATGCAGTGATATCGAGCATATCTGGCAACTAGTCTGGAGACTTGGGTTTTACCGCGGCGGACCTGTGTTCATGTCGGCGCTGTCGGGGATTGATATTTCGCTGTGGGATTTGAAGGGACGGGTCCTCGGGGTCCCGGTGTATCAAATGTTAGGTGGTAAGGTGCGACAGAAGGTGCAGGTCTACGCGTGGATCGGGGGTGACAGGCCTAGTGATGTGGAGGTTGCTGCGTGAGTTCTTCTTGTTTCTGCGTTGGGGATAGAGATGCTGGGTGAGAAGCTAATATGCAATAGGAAGGCGAGGATAGCGCAGGGGCTGAAATGCGTCAAGATGAACGCCACCGAGGACCTCAACTGGTTGGACTCGCCGTCGGCGATTGACTCGTGCGTGGAGCGCCTGAAGCAAGTCAAGGCATTGGGTCTTGACGCGGGACTGGATTTCCACGGACGACTGCACAAGCCCATGGCCAAGCAGCTGGCGAAGGCGCTCGAGCCGCACCGACCACTCTTCATCGAGGAGCCTCTCCTCTGCGAGCACCCCGAAGCGATCAAGCAGCTCTCCGACATGACCACCATCCCGATTGCGTTCGGGGAGCGGCTATACACGCGCTGGGACGCGAAGCGGTTCCTAGAGGATGCGTCGGTGGATGTGTTGCAGCCGGATATTGCGCATGCGGGGGGCATCTCGGAGACGAGGCGGATTGCGTCCATGGCCGAGACGTACGACGTGGCGATTGCGCCGCATTGTCCGCTAGGACCTATAGCGCTGGCGGCGTCTATCCAGGTGGCTTTGGCTACGCCCAATTTCGTGATCCAGGAGATGTCGCTCGGGATGCATTATAATGTTGAAGCTGGGGATATTGACCTGAACACTTATCTAGTGGACCAGGCGGTATTTGGGATACAGGAGGGATATGTTCAGGCGCCGTCGGGGGCTGGGTTGGGAATTGAGATCAATGAGTCGCTGGTGAGGCAGATCAGTGCGGAGACTGAGCCGTGGCCTCCTAAGGAATTCTATGGGCCTGATGGGGGGATTCGGGAGTGGTAACTAGGTTGTATGGTATCGCAGTATATTATGATGGTTACTTTCTCTCAGACCGCTCTCATCCATGCTCGCGTAGTGATATTCTTAGACTAGGGGCAATGCGGGGATCTGAGGGGTTCTATACAAGTCTGTATAGCAATTTTTGACTAGGGTCATAGGCCATTAAAAGTGCTATCGACGTCATTCCCACGGTCGTATAGTGTAGTGGTTAGCACGAAGGATTTTGATGACTAAACATTCCTTAGTCCCCGGTTCGAACCCGGGTACGACCTAACATAGGCTGTATTTTTTGCCCTCCTGTTTACCCTGCTTGCTCTTATAGTCCTCGATTTTTATATACAATAGGTGTTTTTCTAACGTTATCTTGTCTTCTTGATCCTGCCAATGTCCGTATTTGTCCTTAGTAGACATCTAATAGACACCGTAAACAATAACAATTGCAGACAAATCCTCAAGATGACCGCAATCGAACATCCACAGCCCGCGTCAACGCACTAATCGTATCCAACACAGGCGTCTCCAACCCGAACTCCCTCGCTTTCTTACTCGGAAATCCCACAATCACATCGACCTCCAGCGGCTTCCCGTTCTTAAAGTCCGTCTGCATGCTACTCCCAATCCCAGGCAACGAGTTAATCCTATCCATCAGCTCATCAACGAGCTCATACTCCAAGGAAGCGCCACACTTTTGCGCGACATCAATGACCTCGCGCATCAAGCGGCGCGTGAGCGGGATGGCGTCATTGCTGGAGTGAAGCCACGACTGGGTATCAAGCAGCGTAAGCGTAGTGAGGGTATTCCAGGCCGCGTTCCAGACGACCTTCTCCCAGCGCCGTCGCTGCATATCCTCCAGGATCTGGCACCGGGTGTTACCTCCTTCCAGTAAAGATGCAAACGTAGTCAACCGGCTCTGCTCGACCGGCTGGTCCACCGATGGATTGGGGAAGAGGCCGATCTCCATATCTTCTGATTTGGTGTGCTTTACAACGCCCGGTGAGGTCTGCGTCGCGCCGACCCATGTCTAAGTTCGTTTGTCAGTACCTTGTCGCTAGTTATATACGGTCGATTCTGAACGCACCACACAGGTAATAATTGAAGACTTGGGGTATGCTTTGCGAAACGGCTCCTCGTTGCCGACTCCGTTCTGGATGATCACGATGGTGGTGTCCTCGTTGATGGCGGGCTGCAGCCGGGACGCTACTGCTTCCTGGTCGATGGCTTTATGGGCGCATATAACGTAGTCGAATGGACCGGACACCTCGTCGGGGGACTTGACGACTGTGGTTGTCAGATATTGTGGGCTTGAGTAAGTCATGACGACTTACTATGGTGAGGGCGAAAGGTGTGCTGTCCGTGGTTCTCACTGTCGATGAAGATGCCCTTGAATATGAATGGGTTAGTGTCTTACCTTGTCACGTCTTCGGTAAGAGTTAACGTACATTCTCCTTGACAGCGTCATAGTTTGATCGCGCCACCACTGTCAAGTGCACTCGGTCTGAGCGGCTCAGGATGAGAGCATAGAAGGAACCAATGCTGGAAATGTGTATCAGTCAGTGGCTCTCAATGGAAGGATAGAAGAACCATACGCTCCTAGGCCGTAGAGAAGAACTTCAATTTGCTCCCCCATTCTATAAATCTACAATGAAAATCAGATAAGGGTTGACTGGCGTGTAGCAGGGACATGGTGAAGTGATGGCACTAAAGTAGAAACTATTTCATGCGGGGTTCGGGTTGAAAGCCGACGAGGAGCGTGGGGGTTCACATTAACTGGGTTGGACTTTTCTAACGCTTGAAATGATGATCTCTGGGCTAACTTCAGGCTAATTGTTTTGGGTGCTAACACACTATGTCTTGGTAGTATACACCTACAACTTCACCGATCCAACTACATCTCTTTCCAGTCGAGCCGTATTTAAGAGATGAGGCCCTAAGTCCTTCAAGCTTTTTACCCCCAGAAACACCATGTTGGTCTCTATCTCGTGTCGTAAGATCTCAATTGTTCGCCGAACTCCCTGCTCACCATAGCCTGCAGCGAGCCCATACAGCATTGGCCGACCTAATCCTACAGCGGTCGCCCCCAAAGCCACGGCTTTCAGGACGTCAGTTCCCCGTCGGATCCCCCCATCGAGGAAGATTTGCATCTCACTTTCAATGAGAAAGGGGGCGTAACGTCGAATCTCGAGTAGTGTGAGAAGAGGTGATTGAGCGCTATTATTGTCAGTAGGCATTTATATAGT
The DNA here is from genome assembly GCA_009193465.1 of Aspergillus avenaceus. NCBI lineage: Eukaryota > Fungi > Ascomycota > Eurotiomycetes > Eurotiales > Aspergillaceae > Aspergillus > Aspergillus avenaceus. The sequence continues at coordinate 34,099 of ML742210.1, forward strand.
TGTCCCACGTTAGCTCTCTAGGGGTCAGATAGACATACGTATCTTGTGATCGCCCTCCGTGGTTCGAAAGAACGATGCCCTGGACCCCACAGTGATACGCCTGTACGGCATCCTCAACACATTGAATTCCTTTGATGACAATGGGTAACTGTGTGAGTCCTCGCAACCATTCAAGGATGCTCCAATCAATAAAGGGAGAGATGGAGCTAGCCATGGTTTTGGCAACACCTTGTCCCTGAGTAGATGGATTATCCCTCGCCTAAATAGCCAGCATTTTAGCACTCAGGTTGTCTCGCACAAGAAAGTCCATACTAACCTGAACCTCGAGGTTCAACCTCTCGTCCATCTCCCGCTTTCCGACAACCGGGGAATCAACTGTCACCCAGACGGCACCCACACCAGCGCGGTCCGCTCGCAGAACCATCTCTTCAGACTTCTTGATATCCCGGTTAACATACAGCTGAAAGAATACCGGCTGCTCCGGGTGTGTACGCGCATTCATGACACCTTCAATCGGGACGCTGGATCCATTCGCAAGCACCTGTGCCAATCCTTCTTTCCCTGCAGCCGCTCCCAGGGCACGCTCTCCGTCGGGATGAGCAAGCTTTGCAATGCCAGTAGCACTCATGTAGATCGGTAAAGATACTGACTTTCCAAGGATGTGCGTAGTCGTGTCCACTGCAGGAATGTTGCGAAGAATCCGTGGCCGAAGTGACACTTTCTGGAAAGCTTTGGAATTCTGCCGTTTGCTGATCTCATCCTCAGCACCAGAGGAGTAATATGCCCATGCATTTGGGGGCAAGTGCTGTTGGGCCACTTTTTCAAAGTCAAACAGGTTGAGTAAACTGCCTAATGGAGGAGGTAGATTGGAATTTTCTGCTGGTGCTGTACCCTTTGGGGGGTCACTAGACTTTGCCAGTGCTCCTGGCTCGACGTGCCCGACAACAGATGATGGGGCCAATGACTGCGTCAAAGTTTCTTTATCGTGCACGGAGTCAAAGTCTTCTGTAGCATCCTTCCCAGCGCAACGCAGGATGACATTAGGCCCCCCGGGATGAGAATCAATAAAGTCTATGAGAGATTAGAACTTAATGGGTTGTCTCCTGAAAGCCTTGACATTGCCTTTGAACCAACGGACCAGTCACATCATAAACAGAGCCATGGATTGCAACCCAGCAAGATGCTTTGGTGCTGTGACTCTCTACTTCGGCGCGACTCAATCGCATCGTGTCTTGTTTGCGGGTTGGGAAGGTCTTGGATCATCCAACGGTCGTCGACAACAACCAGGGAATAATACTTCTACTAATCACAACAAATGACAAGGGACGCCAGCCATCTCCAACTCCACGCTCTTCCCCGGAAAATCGACGTGGGGGCGCCCAACGTGGGGGTGAATCCATGTCAAACGTCGGCATTTTTCCCGCAAATCCAAGCTTTCCCCGCATTATTCATTGGCAGCGTGTCCCACTCAACTATAAACCATTTCCAATGTTATCCACTTTCGGTTATCAGATCTAAGAACATTTTAGTACAGTCAATTTGCGGCTTGCCAACAACCTAAAACAACTGGTATCATAATTGTCACTGCGAATAAATCCATTGCTAAGGAAATTATATTTAAAAGCAAAGTTCCATGCCTCGTCAAGTAAAAAAGATCATCACCCTCCGTCTCTTACAATTCAATCAAACTTTCCTCAACTACCGGTTTGGACGGGGTCGGTTGTTGGTATTGCACCGGAGGTGTAGCCCCTGCTGCCGGAGAGGCATTGTGGACAGGGTATGCACCATGGTGCGCTGGTGCCCTCTGGGGGTAGGTGGATTGCAGTGCTCCAGGCGGAGGTTGTTGTTGATAGTAGTATGACTGGGCCGATGGTTCGGTAGGCTGACGATGAAGTACTGGACTTCCATGTTGCATGGGATGTGGTTCAGATAACTGTAAGTAAGCAGAAGACGGCATTTGTTCAACCGACGGTGGTTGCTCTGGTACACTCGGCGCCGGGGCCGTGGGGGGTCCTGCTTGCTGGTATTGGGACTCGTGCGGAGTGATAGGCGATGGCAGATAAGGTGCATTTGCCTCCCCTTGCCCAGGAGCTTGATACGACCTCGTGTCTTGGTCAAATTGAGGAGGTGCGGTGTAAAACTGGGTCGGTGCGGCGGGGTCAGGGTATGCCGAGGGGCTTTGGGGGAAAGACATATTGGCCGTGGGAAGCTGAGGAGATGTAATATGCGTGGTTCCATTCCAAGGTGGATGCTGAGGCATTGCCTGAGTTTGTTGCGGGTACATGCTGGGGCTAATTGTATTGCTGCGCTTTGCGGTTCTCTCGAAACTATCTCCTTCCGGTTGCTGAGGGTATGGTGTCCCAGAAAGTGGCGGCTGCTCCGCAGACGAATTGCCATAGTAGAAGTTTTCCACTCCAGTCTTTGCCTCTGGGGCCTGAGATGGCATCGGCGGATACACACTGGGATAATGGGAGCTCCCTGGAACTGCACCGTACCCTAGCGAATGTTGCGCGTATGCACTGGATAAGCGTTCCTCCAGCATACGATCATAATACCGAACGACTGTAGATAACTTGCCGTGCAGGTCAAGTAATGTGTCTGTATTTCGGTCAATATTAACAACTATCAAAGCCTCGTTAGTGACGTACCGTGTTTGCTCATCGTCTCACCGTAGCTCCGAGCCAATTTAGGCCGAAGAGCACCGATGCTCTCATACAACTCCTGGATCTGAGGCTCTCGAAGAATGGTCCCTGGTGGCTGATGCTGCAATCGATCAACCAGAGTAGCGAAGAGGTGAATATTCTCAACCTCGACAGGGCTGAGCTCATATGGGTTTTTGGGTAAAGGGGTGGCGTTCGGGGTATCTTGGGACGAGGAAGGTTCAACCCGGGTGGTATTTTTTAATGCAGCTGCGTGCTTTTGTTTATGCTGTTCCATGTCACGAAGCGATGCCTCGATGGCCGCCTTCAGATCTGCGTCCTCCTCGTCGTCAACGTTGGGCTGGCTAGTCGGCTTGGGCGGTTCCTGGACGGGGTTTGCCTGTGGAACGTAGCCAGTAGACCCCCTGCCCTGCGCCTCTTCAAGACTCATTTGCAACGCTCGACGTAAATCATGATCAAAGCCACCTTCCGCTTTTGCGGTACGTGGCTCCATGACCGTGGACTTTGTGATGGAGTTGTTCTTGAATGCAGACCGATCCGATAAGCCAGAAGGTGTAAAGGGCTTCGAGGTTAGTTTCGCATAGCACCCATCATCGACCCGAACAGGTTGCAGAATTCCCAAATGGGGCAGGGGAAGGTTCTTGCTCGAGCACTGAGCATCGAAGACGTTGCCACAGTTTCGGCAATGGTGTTTGCGGTTCATGAAACTGAAAGCCGTACGACAGCGCATGCAGACATCTGAATCAATCCACTCAGGGGGCTTTGGGTAAAGCTAGCGTCAATACGGGCCCGGTAGCTGTAGAGAAGGAACACACTCACTGCGCTACTTTCTAGCATGCTTCCACTGATCTGAGTTTTGGGGGGAAATCGGAAGCCCTCGATCTGTAACTTTCGATATGTCTCCCCGACATAGCCCAAGTCCATGCGACCCTGAGCTGCCATCGCCCAGTCCTGAATTAACTCCAACATTTTCTCTTTTACTTCGGTATTCAAGGGAGCGCCCTCCGTTTTGAGTAGAGAGACAAGGTTATCCATGAACTCGCGGGACGCGATCTCGGCCAGGAAATGCGTCCCACCATTCTTGACGCATGTATCTGTCAACTATCAGATGAGAAGCATTAGTATTCGCGGGACAGTAAATGCGGATGGTCTATGATAAGCTCACTTTCAATGTCGCCAGCTGCACATTCGGGTTTTTATTTTCCAGTCGGCGTTTTAGAGATCTCATCGCATCTTTCGGTTGAACACTCTTGGACCTAATAAGGTCTGAAATTTCTAGGTTAAGGGCAATATCCTCCCTGATGAGCAAGTCAGCCCCATATTCCATACCACTTCACCTCTCCACACGGCAACACACCGCGGCAAACATACAAGGAAGATGAGGTGGCTTTCTCCACCTGATCATCGATAGGAGAAGACGAAGAGAACCAGCCCGCCATGGTGGGTATGGTATTCACGCGCAATTGGTAAAGCGGCACAGGGTGGTTTATATGACGTTTGAAGGTAGCGGGCGGAACTGAGGGGATGGTTTAACAATCGGAGTTATCTTAATCTAATGACAAAGAGTGAGACAGGAACCAGATGACACAGATATCGGTTTGGAATTAATATAGAAAAAGCGAAAAAGGAAACTAAAATTATTTAAAAAAAAAAAAAAAAACCACTGAGACCGTCAAGGATCAGAGATGAGCAAGTGGAGGGGGGGTTGGAAGGATAGTCAAGCTCCAGGCAGATCCATCGATTCCAATGCAGTGTCGGAAGTACCATCTTGCCTAACCAAGTAAGTTTGATTGATTTAGCTGCCTTAGGTAAGGTATGAAGATGACTCAGCTCTTTTCTCTCTTTTGACTTTCTTTTCCTTCTGTGAAAACAACTCCAGTGGCGTCATAGGTTCGAGGGCGGTGAGGTATTATGCCGATTTATTCTCAGAACAAGAACCAAAAAAAGGTACAATTAAGTATTTTCTTTTTTTTTTGGTCAGGGCGTAAAGTTACCTTACAAGAGAGAAGAATGAATTAATTTACCCCAGAATCATCCCGCAATTATTTGTCTGCCTTTTCTTTTTTCCATCTCTTCTTCATTCTTCTAATTCTTCAACTGTCTGAATATTTCTTTTTACACTTGAGGTTTATTTTCTTTATTTTTTCTTTATTTTTTTGATTTATTTTTTTTTGTTTTGTAAATTTTCTTTTCCCTTTAAACCCCTTTCATCCGTATCATTTCCCTCCCAGCTTTCAGTACTTCTCCTCTATCTGCCGCCGATCATCGTTCTTACGTGTCCGAGAACCCGTTACCGCCTCCGAGAGGCCGATCGATTTCCTCATCCCTCCTCCCTCCCCCGCGCTGGTTTTTGAAGGAAAGAAAAAAAAAAAAAGGTCTTTCAGGTCATGTATTAGACTGAAATGCTTCCCCTGGATGTCATATAATGTCCTCAGATGCAGCGGCGTTACCTTCTCCACCAGGCTTCGCGCCGTGGGAAAATGCCGGCCCTGGGAGACAAATCAGCAGACCAGGATCATATCCAAACAGCAGTAATGGCACACCAACTGGTTTTCGATCTCCCCGGTTCCCAAACATAAAAGACCTCCAAGATCAGGCGGCTGCCTTGGATGTCGGGGATGATTCATCTGTATGCATACTCATACTCCACAAAAAAAAAAGGTGTCGCCGTTCCCTAACTTTCTCGATCGCAGCTTAGTCTTCTCCTTAGCAGAGCTCGAGAGTCAATAGAGCAAGCTAGGAATTACGCCGATAATGACCAACCGGATAAAGCTTATGTGCAATACCTTCGTGCTTCTGAGATCACAATCAACATTATTCCTCATCACCCAGACTATCGAATCACTGCGAGCAACCGTTCAGATTGGTACAGACAGTTCGCAGATCTGATGATGGTATGATCCCTGATTGAATGACCTTTTGCGAAATTTCATACTCTTCGTGAGCAATTAGTTGTTCGGTGTCACTGACCTGTATGGTATCACGTGGACTAATCAACTGAATGGTAATAGGCTGTACGAACGAAGCAAGGGACCATGGATGATATTAAACAACAGATTCTGGAAGACAATCTGATGAGCAACGTACCTCCCACGAATATTACCAAGACCAAGTACCCGAGGCCTTTTTCCGAGATCTTGCCTGCGGGAACCCTTCGGAGCCCAAGCCCAAGAGGTCGTCAAACCGAACAAGGCGACAATTCTGTGCGAATGCCAAGTCCTTCAGAGTTCCAACGATCGTTAGGTTTGCCTGAGAAGCAAAATAGACATTCAACCCCTGCCGATGATGCGTTAGCCCAGCGATTCGCCAGATTGAGAACATCACCTAATTCAGCTTATGCCGTTCCCGCACGGCGGCCCCTGGGCCCCCGTAACATGGGGTCCTCACACAACGTGCCGGTTCTACCTCCAAAGGTGCCCTTGAACACGTCGCTTCCCCGCGCACCCGATCCAACTTATAGTCCGATATGGACGGTGCCATCTCAGCCGCCATCCAATCCGCCAAGGACATCGACCGAGAGCTCCCGCCCAGTTAATCCGAGATATTCTCATCTTACCAATTCTCCCCATGGCAGCCCAAGTCGTAATGGAAATGATGAAAACCCTTATAGAGCTTATACACCAAATGGCAACCACCAGATCAAAGAAAGCAGAGGTAGCAGCCCCGATCTACCGCATAGCACTACTATTAGCGCCCATGCTCTACTTGACTATCTCCGAACATACAACGTATTATTGATTGACGTCCGTCCGCGAGATCAGTATGACGGCGGTCATGTATATGCAAAATCTATCATTTGTATTGAGCCCGTGGTACTCAGGGAGAATGTATCGGCGGAAGAGCTTGAAGAGCGTTTAGTGGTGTCCCCTGAGCATGAGCAATCTCTATTCGAGAGACGGAACGAATTCGACATGGTTGTCTACTATGATCAATCTACTGCTTCGGTCAGTTATCTTGCTGGTTCCCCTGTTGGGACCACCGCCCCGCACCTCAGAGCGTTGTATGACACTCTCTATGAATTCAATGCATACAAACCTTTGAAAGAGGGACGCCCTCCTGCCCTTCTGCTGGGCGGCCTCGATGCCTGGATCGATCTGCTTGGGCAACAGTCTCTTGCCACTTCTTCTACTGCTGCTGTGATGAGCTCTCTTCAAACAAAGCGTCCAGTCAGGAGACCCGGACGGCCTCTCGGGAGGGTTCCTACAATGGCAAGTGCCAATTCCAGCTTGGAAGTAAGGAAGAGAAGGTTACGCGAATATAGACCCTTGAACCCCGATGAGCTCACGGCATGGATGGAAAAATCCAAGAACGAAGAAATCGATACCACCACATACATTGAAGAAGGGGCACTTACCGAGGAGCCAGAGGGCGAACAACAAGAGGAGGCCCCTCCATCACCATTTGTTCATACGTATGAAGACTTCCTGCGCCGTTTCCCAGAGCCACATGCTGTTCAACAATCTATGGTGCAAGCTCGCCCGTCAGTACTTCCTTCGCCTAACTATGCGGCCACTATTCCTGTCGCTCCGTCGCGACCTCCCCCTGCGGTTCCTCGCCCAAGTTACAGTGGTGTTGCGGATGGCCGCCAAATACAGCCTACGTTAGCACGGCAAAACTCCGCCACCAAGACCGCTCTTTACACTCCTAGTTCAATTTACCGGGCTAAGCTTCCCAGGACTGGTCTTTGCAATTTCGGGGTTACTTGTTATATGAATTCGACCATACAATGTCTGAATGCGACGATGATGTTAAGTCGCTTTTTCGTTGACAACCGGTTCCGATACTATGTGCAGAAGAACTGGAAGGGCTCACAGGGGGTCATGCCGGGACTGTTCGCCAATCTTATACGATCACTATGGAAGGGGGACGTGGAAGTGATCGTCCCGACCTCATTCCGAAAATTCTGCGGTAGACTGAATCAGGAATGGGCTATCGATCGACAGCAGGACGCAAAAGAGTTCTTTGATTTTGTCGTGGACTGCCTACATGAAGATCTCAATATTAATTGGCAGCGAACACCTTTGAGGCCGCTGACGTTTGAAGAAGAGATGCAGCGGGAAAGGATGCCTGTTGCTCGAGTCTCAAAAATTGAATGGGATCGGTACTGTCACCGCGAGGAGTCCTTTATATCGTCACTCTTCGCCGGTCAACATGCCAGTCGACTCCGGTGTACCACCTGTAAGCGAACGTCGACAACATATGAGGCGTTCTATAGTATTAGTGTCGAAATACCTCCATCCGGAACAGGTGATATCTATCAATGCCTTCGCAGCTACTGCAAAGAGGAGATGTTGAGCGGCGATGAGGTGTGGAAGTGCCCATACTGTAAATGTGAACGTGTAGCCACCAAACAGATCATCATTACACGCGCGCCTCAAATTTTGGTTATTCATTTCAAAAGGTTCTCCGCATCCAAAACGCAAAGCGCACGGAAGATCCATACACCAATTGACTTCCCTTTGCATGGCCTTCGAATGGACGATTTTGTCTTTGCCACGCCAAACCCTGAGCCAAACGGTGATGTCAAACCCGTGATGCCACAGGATACTACCTTAGCGACGGTGCCTCCTTTCACATATGATGCATATGGTGTACTACGGCACATCGGATCGTCTATGGGCAGCGGGCATTACATTTCGTTAATACGAGACGGTGCACGCCAATGCTGGCGAAAGTTTGATGATGAGCGAGCGACCGATTTTACACCCCGCGACCTGCGCCACAAAGACCGGTTGCAGAATGAACAAGCATACATTGTATTCTACGAGCGGGTTCCTGCCAAGTAAGGAACTCGATTGTTGGTTCTGTCTTGGCGATTTTGAGCAATGTTCGTCTTTTTTCTTTCTTCTTCTTCTTTTTTTTTAACGGTAGACACACGATATGAGATCATAACGGGCATACTCAGGTTACGTTTTACGGCGAGCATGTTGAGCATGTCAAGCCATCATGAATCTTTTAGCGCTTGTTTTGCTAGGTCAGTTCTCTGTATATAGGTTCGAGTTGTTGGACATTACAAGGGCCTGCAGCTAGGCGTTCCCACCGGAAGATATGCTAGACCAATTCTACCTATTGGATAGGGCTTAAATGTGCAAAGACACGATGCTTGTAAGGGTTGGTTGGCATCGTTCGAAGGTAAGACAATGTTTTTAGTTCTTCGCTTCCCCGCTTTTCTTCTATGAATTTTGAGATAAGTCATGTCCATCAGTGTGCCAATGCGACTATAAAAGAATGCCTGGCCAATGAGGGTAATCAGGATGCATAAGGTGTGGTTACCAGAACCCCGCCGTTGGCAGGTGGGCAAGCACATGCCTTGCACGCTCAGGAGGTATGAATGGATCACATCATCAAAAGCCGACCTTTTTCCAGTTGAACTCCGCAGCGGAGAGCGGGGAAGACCACCCCAACTCGGGTAGTTGAACCCGAGTGCGGTACCCGATAAGCCGTGACCCTGACCCGTCAGATCCCCCGAGGTTATTACCTCCGTATGATTTTCCGTTATCTACACACCGGGCGGCGGGTCTGGGACGGAATTAAAAGAGATTCAATGAGTAGTTGTTCCGCTCTGGTTGCTTATTCTTATTATGCATAATTTATACACTGTATGTTCGAAGCTGATTATGTGATACGCATAACAATAATGCATACCAGAGTATAACATCCTTGCACGTGTAAATTTTATAATAAAAAGAAAAAACCTTAACAATGGAATGGTAGACATACAATAGATATGGTTTACGGTATGTGGAGAGTCAAGAATGCTAGCGGATCTCAGTATAAATCATGTACCAGAAAGAGCTATAGGTTTATTTTTACTTTTATTTTGTTTTGACTGATTTAAAACTATATGGAATTTAGATATGCATTATCGGCAGTAGTTCTCTGCGCTCATAGTAATTTCCTCTTTCAGCGCAACGGAACCAGATTAGGCAATTTAATCCATGAATCTCCTCAGGATCCGAGGCATCAATGATCCAAGGCGCTTGACTACAATGGCCTTAGTGTCATTGGCGTGTCGGGAAGTTAAAAGACCTCTGACTAAGACTCCTAATAAGCGAGTTTTGATTGGTCGTGAGTTATCAGGCCACTTGGTCGGAGGCCTAGAGCAACGGAGAAAGACCATCGGTTGCCGGTCAATTAACAGGTAAGGGTAGACTTTGTACTCCCCCAATCACTGTAGTGTGTGTGAAGAAAAAAAAGATGTATTAGGATATTAACGGAAAATCTATGGAATATTCTGGATTGTAGAAGATTTTCCCTCCGAGGGTAATCAAAGTAAACGGAAAGGATCCACGGCAATTTTTATTTTATTTTATTTTATTTATTTATTTAATTTTTTTTTTAAAAAAAAAAAAAAAAAAAAAAGTACAACCAACAAACAGAACGGCTTTAGGTTCCTGAGGGCCTCAGGCGGAGTCACCGTCGAATCACGTTAATCCGTTGGACCCCAACTTTCTCTCATCATCTCTCAATCCTCTTCTTCTTTTTCTCCTTCCCCCCTCTCTCAATCTGTCAGACTCTCTCTTTTTTTTTCCTTCCCTATCTGTCAATTCTCTGTGCTTTTTGTGAGCCTCATTTTTCTGTCATTCTTCCTCCATCTAAACTCCCAATGTAAGTGTATACCTTCTATCCCTTTTCGCATTCTGTCCCGACATTCTCGACACTTGGACTATATCGACAAGAAGCCACACCGCCAGGAAGGGCTCCTGGTTCTTACATCCCGTCAATGATTTGTCGACTTTTGATCCCATTTCCGCCCAGCCTCTGTGGGTTGAGGCTGGTAAATGCTATCGTTGACCCCTGATAATGTTCCATTGGCCCTTTTCTCGCCTCTACACATTCCGCTTAAATTGCTCAACCTTCGGTGTATCATCGCTAACAAATCCTCTGTAGTTTTCACAACTCCATATAAAAATGTCTGAGACCAAGGAACTCACTTTCCAGGAGGTGGCCGGCCACAACACCAAGAAGGATCTGTACATGGTTATCCACGACAAGGTCTACGATTGCTCCTCTTTCGTCGATGAGCACCCGTACGTATTTCCCACCACGCACGCTCGGGTCCTTTGGCTTCTATACAACGAGCGCATCTATTAGGAACGGTAACTGACAATGAGCGCAGCGGTGGTGAGGAAGTCCTGCTCGATGTCGGTGGCCAGGACGGCACAGAGGCTTTCGAGGACGTCGGTCACAGCGACGAGGCTCGTGAGATCCTAGACGGTCTTCTCGTCGGCAACCTCAAGCGCGTGGTACGTTAAGAACCCTGCGAAATATCACCACTCAACAAAACAAGAACATCCAACTAACCGCAATTGACTTCACAGCCCGGTGACCCTGCTCCCCATTCTCAGGCTCAATCCTCCTCCAACAACTCCTCCGGCTCCAGCGGCTCCGGCGGCCTCGGTCTCGGCCTCTACGCCTTCCTTCTGCTCGGTGGTGCCGTCGCTTACGGTGCTTACCAGTACCTCAATACTGCCGCTGAGTCGCAGTAAAAGAAAAGAATTATAATGAAAAGACAAAAAAACACACAATTCTGAACATGAAACCCATTTTTCCTTAATTAAGAACGAAATTTTTTTCAAGACGTCCGCTTCCACGATGCGACCACTCCGATCTGTTCGTCTTCCAGCATCGTGAGTTGTTTGGTGATATCCTCTACAGATATTTCTCTAATTGTTTGTTTGTTTTCCTTGAGGATTTGCGACATTTAAGACCGAAGACTTGGGACTGTTATGATTATTGTTACTTTTATTTTATTTTATTTTTTACCTCTGGTGATCGTAGAAGGAGCCTTTTCTTTTTCTTCCTTTTTTTCCTTATATTCTTTTCTTTTCTTTTTTTCTTTTTTTAACAGTTCAACCTGAACAATAGATTCTCATTCATATCCTTATTTGGATTCATTTGCCACGTAAATCATAAAATTAAGCTCTCTTTTAATGGTTCCTGATTGGCTAGGCTGCAAGAGTGGAATGGATTGCATTGTCATAGATCGGCATGTATATTACCAGTTAATACAAGGGCATGTATATACTCATGGGAGAATGTCAAGTTTAAATACAAAAATTTATCCAAGTCGGAGGAGCCAGAGTGCCTCCGATGCAAAAGAGAAAGAAAAGAAAAAACAAAAGAAAGTATGCAGTCTTTTTTCGGGACACATAAGACACAACAAGAAGAGAATTCCGTGTTTTGACTTATCATGTTTCCACCCTCTCGTCACCAACGTCAATTTTTTCACCGGGAGTTAGCCTCCAAGCCAGCCCGGACGGCTTCCAAAATCATATTCTTGGCTTGCTCTAGCCCCTCCTTGTTGCCCTTGATTTCGATTGCCTCGCCCTTGGCTTGGTCCTTGGGGACATTGATCCGGCAGCCGGTCTGCTTACGGATGGCGTTGATCTGGCTACCACCTTGCCCAACGACAAAACGGTAGGTCCTGGGGTCAGGCAGGATCAAGTATCCTGTTGCGGATTGCTGTGAGGCGTTGACGATGGCCTTCTCAAGTGCGGACTTAGCCTTGGTCACGTTGTCACGGTTGCCGGCCAGCACCCATGAGATAGTAGAGGGCTGGGCCGGGTCACTGGGTGCAGGACTGTTCTCGACAATCTTCCATGAGTGCACCTCTGCAGCCTGGTCAGGCTCATCGGTGATCAGTGGAAGAGAGCTGCCTCCGTTGACCGCAGCGCGAGAGTCTTCAGAGGCAGGCTTGGGCGGTACCTGCTGCCCAGCGTGGTCCACGGTCACCTGGTAATCATTGCGCAGGCGACGGAAGAAGCCGTTATCGGCAATTACATGGTGCAGATGGCGAGGAACCTCCACGGTCTCACCTTGCTGGTCTTTAAGCATATCGAGAATATGCTCCTTGGCTCCAGTGACTGCATCGCTAGGGCCCTTAAGCTTGATATCAGAGAGTCCAGAGCCTTGCTTGGGAATATCAAGCGTGATGTTGAACTTTGACTCAATGCCACGTCTAGTCTCACCACCACGTCCGATAAGCAGTCGATGCTGTGTCGAGGGGACTTCGACAATGACAGTCACTTGGTCTTCGCGCTCTTGCACGAACTGCTGGATGGCTGCAATGATCTTGTCCACAATCTGACCGTCACCTTCAAGCTTGATAGTGGTTTCGGTGCTTTCTGGGCGGGGGAACTTGACCATTCGAGTAGCGCTTCCATCAGTAGGGCCGCCGGCATCAGCCACGATCTTACGGATGTTTGCACCTGTCTCAAGATTAGCAACGTGAGATATATACACAAAGTTACCGGAAAAACTTACCGCCACCACCAATGAGAGATTTGTGGTACTTCTTTTCGACCTCGATAGTCTTGGTGACAGTGGCATCAAATTCACTGGACCGCTGCTGCAAGATTTTCTTGGCTTCCTCGACTTGTTTCTTTGTTCCCTTGACCTTGATCTGTACACGGCCTGATGCATCTGGCACATCGTCGGCGCCGGGGACGTCAATCCGTGCACCAGTGTCAGCGCGAAGCTTATCCATCTCACGACCACGCTGGCCAATCAAGGATGGAACCTGGCTCTGAGCCACAGACACAGAAGCCGAGTACGAGTGGTCAATGACCCACTGTAACAAGCTGAGAATCTCGTCACGAGTAGCATCGGCTCCTTTACTAGGGCCTTTAACAATGACTTCATCGACCGCCTGCTGGGGCCGGTTGGGGCGAGAACCTCCCGCCTCATTTGAAGCTTCAACGGACTGGTCATCTGCAGCAAGAGGGTTCGCTCTGGGGAACTGAACGCGGACGTGGTAACGATCTTGCAGTCTGTTGACCTGGCTACCTTGCTGACCGATCAACTCACGGTGGTATTGGGCAGGGATCTTCAAGACATGTGTTGTCTCATCCTCTAGCTTCTTGCCCATGTTGATGATCCTGAGCTTAGCGGCATCGGCCTTTGCCTTGGGGCCCTTGACCTCAACCTTTCCGTTCTCCACCTTGATATCGACATCAAACTCCTCGCGGAGCTTGTTGATATTCTCCCCTTTCTTGCCAATGAGGAAGTTGGCATACTTCTGAGGGAAGTCGAACGATGTGGTGTACCCTCTCTCCAAGTCGTCTTTCTCCTGTTCCACAACAAATACCTGCAGCTTCGAGGCCAATTCTTCCACAAGACACGATGGGCCGCGCAGGGCAACCTCGCATTCGCGGCCACTCGGCTCAGCTACAAGTGCACGAACTGGAATTTCATCCTCGGTCTTCGCTTGTTGTTCACGAGAAACGAACCTCTTGACCTTCTCGTGATACTTGGCGGGAATCTTGACGGGCTTTGCCACAATGTCATTTTGATCACCCAGTGCCTGTGAGAGATACTCCTGGGCTTCCTTGAGAGTCTTCTCGAACGCGGCAAGCTCAGCAGCAGATGGTCTGTGCCGAGGTACCTCGAACTGAGAAGCGGTAGCTGAGGGTCCCTCGTAAATAAGGACAACATCTGGGCTATCAAGTTCTTCAGGGGTCAAAAGGTGGACACCGTAATCGCTCTGCAACTTAGGAATAGCCCTAGAACGGAGGTAAGGGTGGAAATATGGGTCAATCGAAAGATGGCGAAGCTTTGCTGGAGGGTGGGCATGAACGAGGTTCATGATGTCGGATCGGGCACGGATAGTGTTCTTGCCGTCTCTAGAGTAAACTTCCCAAGTGACTGGGCCGTTCAAGCTTGGTGGAAGCGCGATGCGAGAGTCATACATGCTTTCCAAATCCTTGATGATCTGGCGTTGTCTCAGGTAGCGGGTAAGAGCGCGCGCGTGGGCATGTGGCCCACTAGGGGCAGTCGGATGTTGACGTGATAAATCGATGCTCGCCATTTGCATGCTTGTGGCAAGGTCCATTGCGCGGTTAATACCGCTTTCAATGCAATCCAATGGGCCAGTAACTGTAAGAAACTCGCTGTCATCAGACGCAGGCGGCAAAACAATGGCACAACCAGTGTCGGCAAGGAACTCATGCAGGGAGTCAGCATTATCACCGAGGATGAATTGATGCTGACCACGGTTGATTGCCAATTGCCGAAGAGTCAATTGACGCTTCAAATCAGCGGCAACTCTTTCAATCTCAGAACGGGCCTCCTGTGCTGCAGCACGTTCTCCACTAATGTGAATGAATCTCTCGGGAACAGGCACAAACTGAACATGGCCCGGGTCAGCCTCCTGAGGTGGAGGCTGGCTTTGCCATGTGTCATACCTGGGCACGTGCACTTGAGCTTTAGTGCGCTCTTCGATATCCTTAAGGTTCACATTGTGGGCTCCGGCAATGAAGGGGAAGAACTCGGGGGGGATAGTCTTGAGACGGAAGCTCATGTTAGAAGCCCGCTCCTTCACAATGGCCTCAATTTCCCGACGGGCCATCTCAGCTGCAACAGCATCGCCCTCAATAAGCACATCAATAGTATCGCTGTCGTCATCATCCTGTCCTGCGGACTCATCGACACGGGGAACTTGTACACGTGCGCCCGTCCGCTGCTGCATGTCCTGTACAACGGCACCCTGTCTTCCTATGATATGGGGACGGGCAGAAGTAGGAATGGGAACGCGAACCGATTGCTAAGACTAGATGTTAATGTAAAGTAAACGATTGCTAAAGTGGTAGAAAGAAAATACCTTGGATCCAACTTGCTGAGCAACTTCCTTAAGAGCTTGTCTAACGGCGTCCACAGATCCCTTACCCTCGAAGATTATAGAGCCACCAGGACCGCCTCGCATGTCGACATTAGCCTTCGACCGCTTCGAGATGTCACGCAGAATGTCTCGCAATGGTTTCTTTAGTTGTCCTCGAGGAAGCATCTGGGAGGGTGCTAGTCGGAGCTGCTCCATGTGTTTTCCAGGAAGGCTCATGATCCGAGGGCCTTCTGAGCCGAATCCTCTCGACGCTATCAATGACCAGTCAGCAAACCCCCCGTTAGCCCATGATGACATTGGAGAACGTACCAGCTGGCGATCCGCCAGCAGCACCGTTGGCAACAGCGGCAGCTGCTGAAGGTCCCCTAGCACCCCATGCAGATGCAGCAGGGGCTTTGGGTTTCGGTCCACTTCCCAGCGCAGGGAACAACTCCTCGGACTGAACATCGAAAGCAGGGGCCTTCTTGGGAGCGGCTTTCGGAACGGGGGCGGTAGGAGCTTCCGTGCTCTGCGGTTGAGCATCGGCCTTTGGTTCCTGGACTAAAGATGGAGGAGGGTGTTTGAGGTCCTCTTCATCCACCACATCTTCCACAGTCGGCTTGTGTTCTTCATCACGTGCATGTTGTTCTTCCAACATCGCAGCCCGGGACTTGGGAATTCCGCCGTTAACATCGGCATTCGACAGATCAGAAGCCATTCTATCGGAGAGGCAAAGCCGTTTGACCACGTAAGGATTATGCAAGATTGGTTGTCGAGATAAGAATGGGAGGCGATTACGCTAAGACACTGTTTGTTCTTTTTCTTTGCAATTGATTAGAACTAAGATTATATCGGAATTGAACTCGACCCATACCAAAAACCCGCAAGTGTCCAGAAAACCCGACAAACAATTGTTCGACAAAATACCACAGTATAAATTGGAAAGGTTATAGCGGATCGTGGACAATTCAAAATTGTCAAAGGGACCAGAATGATATAGTAGAAATAGTTATTTGCTCAGATTAAAGGCAGAAGATAATCAGTGCATAACAGGATTCAACGAAGAGCAAGAAGAAAAAAAAAACAGAGATTGAAAAGAGAATCCGCAAAAGCGGAGGCAATCGGAGGTGAGAAAGGGAGGGGGGAGGAGGAGGGAGAATTGGAAGTGAAGGATGTCGGAGATCGACCGTTGACAAAGGAATGGTAAAGTGACGATGGGGAAGAAGAAGAGGGAAGAGGACAGACAAGACAGTACGAGTGGTCGGAGGAAGCCAAGTGATTATTCCTATTTGGGCGATTCGACAGCGGGAGCCGAGAATCCGCCATCCACCTGTTTTTTTCTTTGTTTTTTCTTTCCTTTCTTTTTTATTCTATCAGCCTCAAATTATCTACACTTTTAAAAAATCTCCGCAAGCTGGTAGATCACCAGATTTCTAGAGGGAGATTTATTTATTTATTTTTTAAATTATAGTGGGTCGAAGTAAATATTACTTGGAGTCAATGCATCTATATTTATTAACTTTGAATGATTCCCATACAATAGGTAATTCAGAGCGGATTTACATTTCCTTTCTGAGAAAATCTATCTGGTTTAAATTGAAGATTCACAAATTCAACTGGTGATTGACATTGATATACATAAAGTTTCTGTGATCAATCAATTACCATCATATACTGTAGGTAATACTTTCTTCTTACTTGGGGTGTATCTTGTATACACAACGGCAAGTTCCGACTCGGGGTAAGATATATAACTAAATACCAGTAACAACTGTGGTATCATAGTAGGTACTATAGATGAAAAAACATCTACTAGTCTAGTACAAGTATTGCTGCTTCTTTTTTTGGTTAGATTACTATTAAATGGCACAGCCTGTTTCTCAGTTGTTTAGGGCATTGATTAATGTCGTGTATAGCGGATGACTAGCTATACCTTTCTTAGTAGTAATTTAACTATAAACATTCTCTATTGACAACTCAAATAGTGAATGCAAAATAGTGCCTCTTGAAATTAGCACCAATATTCTAGTGTTAAGGATAATATTTTAATTAATCCATAGATGTGCTGCACAAGGTAAATCATCCAGGCCTACCAGGCACATGATCTGTACCCGAACCAACTATATTGATTTTATATGACCAAAAGGCGAAAGAAAATATTCACTTCCATTTTCTATGATGCCGATGTCTTCAGAAGATAACCTTTAGTTGATATGGGTTCATGCCAAGCATTAGGATCTACATCCGTTCTCCAGTTAATCTGCCAGACATCGATATTTTCTTTATATCTATCAACGGAAAGCGTAAAGCTTAACATACATGTTAAGACTCCTAAGAACTCTGACACACATAATCCACAGTAGATACTCTTCTAACGATTTTTCGAAACGCCTTTATGAAATACTACAAAAACAACATTACAGTTATTGAACCAAGTCAGCTGAACTTTCTCTCCCAAGGAAAGGGAATATAGCTTATGAATGGAGTCTGATCCTAGTAAGAAAGGTTCTCTGTGGGTCTCTAACGCTGGAACGGAAACACAGAAAACAAACCTTTGAAAGGGAGGACAAATCCATAGGATTCTCGTACACCGTAGACTTTATGGGAGAGAATGTTTGTACGTACTACCTCATATACATATACCGCAATGATATGGACTAGTAGGGTTGGTATACACCGGGCACTGGGACATGCGCAAGGTGCTGTTTTTTCCATCCCCCCCAACCTTACTATTCACTGATAAAGTCTGGGTGACACGAACTATCAATCTGAAGTGGAGGGCGATAGATGGAGTAAATCACATACACTTGTGCGAGATGAGCGGTCAAAATTACCGAGGCAACTCTGCGTGGTTTTTGGTTTAGCATCTGAAAGATTTTATAGTATTCCAAAAAATCAACGGTAGATAACATGCATCCGCCGTACTGCCACTGAAGGAATTACTGAGCTTACGGACGCCCGACCCACTGTCCATAGTTATCGCAGGACTAAGCTTGGGCCGATGTGGATCCAAAGCTTGATCAGGATACGCTATTTCCAGTCAACCATTTTCCACAGAATTTTCTCTTGAATTAAGACCTTTATCATCTGCATATTGCAACGGTTTAATCCGTAGAGAAATCCTATTGTATTTTGTAAGATAAATGTTAGCTTCAAAGGACCTTAAGCTGAAGCCTGTAGGGTATCCTTGAGGCCTGGTGTTCAGTCAGCACTCTACGGAGTACATTCCGGTCCCTCTATCTTATTCTGCAACCAAGCTAGACTCAAGAGGAACATATGACCCTGATAAGAGAAACTCCCGTCCCACAAAATACCGCTCAGAGAATGGCGCTGCCCAAACAAAAAAAAAAATCAAAAAAAAAAAAAAATCCAAAGATAAAAGAACTTCACAGCGAATGAGGGTTGTACCCCCCTTGATGGCTCGAGCACAAATCCTATGAGCATTTATTCCCCTAAGTATATGTACTGCGCTGGCGAAGTGAAGAAAATCTGTTGTGAGATTCTTACATACTGTACTATGCTTGTTAGCCCATGACCGCTCAAGTCATGGAGACCTACAATCTCGAAACCGGGAAAGAGGCCACAACTGCGCTATCTGCCACTCCCCTTGAGGAAGACACTCCGATTCAGCCACGAGGATTCCTTTCGAAAATCAAATACTATGAAGAACTTGTTGACAAAAAATTGGGAATCGAGTCTCACAGTCTCGATAGAGTATTGCCCGAAAACCGGAACCCCCCCAACTCGCTGGCGATGGCGTTCATGTGGGCTTCTGCGACAATGAATATCAGTTGCTTTAGTACTGGATTCTTGGGGAAGCAATTCGGGTTATCTTTGGGACAAACCATACCTACCATAATGTTCTCAACATTATTAGGTGCCGCTGTGACGGTTTGGATACCCTTTTTCCTATCTCTACTCCCGAAATCGGATCTCGGGTCTTAATGTGCGCGGATAAGACCAAAGGCTCACAAATTTGTTCATTAGGGTTGGTGTGCTACAATGGGTCCGGAAACCGGTCTGCGTCAGGTTGCCATATCCAGGTACTCATTAGGATATTATCCATCATCCATTATTGCCGCTCTGAATGTTATTGAACAGCTAGGGTGGGCATCGGTCAATTGCATCACCGGTGGTCTTGCACTCAGCGCCGTCTCGGATGGACGTGTCTCAATCGCTGTGGGAGTAATCATTGTTGCTTGCATCAGCTTTCTCTTCAGTTTTGTGGGGCTGAAGGGCGTCTTGATGTATGAGCAATATGCGTGGATAGTGTTCTTCGTCATTTTCATGATCATCTACGGAGAGTCAGCGCATCGTGCTAACCTTGCAGCGCCAGCAACGGTATCGGGGCTTACAAGATCCGGTAATGTGTTGAGCCTGATTAGCGTTGTATATGGCTCTAGTGCATCATGGAGTTCGATTGTTTCAGATTTCTACGTGCATTACCCTGTGAATATCTCCAAGGTCAAGGTATTCCTTTATACTACCCTTGGAATCACAATCCCGACTTGTATCGGAATGTTGTTGGGTGCTTGCATCAGCTCAGCCCTAGATACGAATCCAGAGTGGGCTGCGGCCTATGATAACGGAATCGGAGAGATCCTGCAAACCATCGTCTATCCCAATGGATTTGCCAAGTTTTTGTTGGTTTTGTTGGTGCTATCCGGAAGTATGTGAAAGGCCTCTTTCCGACATAGTCCTCCCCTTTGCCGTCATGTATATGTGCTAATGATTTTCAATATAGTCGGTGTCAACTGTATTGCGATCTACTCAGGCGCACTCTCAGCTCAGCTTTTCGCGAAGCCATTTGAGAGGGTTCCTCGAGTTGTATGGTCCACCATTGTCTTTGGCTGCATTCTTGCCCTAGGCATCGCCGGCAGAGATCACCTGCTAGATGTGCTGGAAAATTTTCTTTCCCTGCTAGGATATTGGAACACCTCATTCTTTGTTATCCTGTTCAGTGAACACTATGTTTTCCGGGGAGGGAAGGTAGCAAACTATGACCTTGATGCCTGGAACACACCTTCAAAAATGCCTATTGGAATCGCCGGACTAACAGCCTTCCTGTGTGGTGCTGCAGGATGGATTGTTGGCATGGTTGAAACATATTATGTTGGCGCACTCGCAAGACTGATTGGCGAAAGCGGCGGTGATATTGCTAATGAATTAGCTTTGGTGTTTACCAGCGTATCCTATATACCTCTGAGAAAGCTCGAGTTAAAGTATATCGGGAGGTAAAGGGTTCTTTGTTTGATTCGAGTCAACTTAAAAACACATCCGATGGCCCATTTCGATCTAGATCTTAATCTAGACAAAGCTGTGGCTCTGAGAGGCGGCTGAAAGCCGGTTATATTTCTTTCTGCCTATGTGAAACACGCATCCCTGGCATATATTGACAATGAAATACACCTAGTACATGGCGTCCACTGAAAAGAAGCATAATAACAAAAGATAACCATTTCAAGATCAACCAACAAAAACTATGATTATGAACAAAGAAAAGATGAAGAAAATTACTTCATGATGACTGCATCGACTAGGAAACATTGCACAGACGATTCCCTAATCCCTCCAAGAAGACAATTAGAAATTTGAAACCTGATGGCTATCAAAAATGACTGGAGTGTTACAGTA
>ML742211.1:0-54914 GCA_009193465.1 Aspergillus avenaceus
TATTATAACAGAATAATTAGTTTTTCTCTAGAATTAGATTATATTTAAAATTATTTAATATTATATAAAAATATACTTTCTTTTCTGTATAAAGATTAATATCTATTTTTATCTAAATAATTAAGTAAATAGATATTTTATTATTTAAGATTCCTTGTACTGGTCTGAGATTAATATAAATAATTAATAGATTATTTTTTTAATAAATACTTTATTAATAATATTATAGATTAAATATTTTGAGTTAATAAATATACAGATAAGTGCAGTGAGATTAAAGATAGTTTTTAATAGAAAAAAAATATATAAATATATATTTTTTCTCAAAACTTTTTTTAATTATTTTCAGTTTTGTTTCAGATTTTCTATTTAAATATATAATTTTATATTAAATTTTTATTTAAATTATTATTCCAGTTTTTCTATCTTTATAGAGTAGTTATTGCCACAGCTACTTTTATTAATTATATAATCAGTTTAAAAAAATACTGTTAAATTAAATAACTTTTATATCTGTAGCAGAAGTAATTTTCTGTTTTCTACTTTTTTTATATTTTTTTAAAAGAGTATTTATAGAGCTTATTATATAGTAACTATTTTAATAGATTTTTATTTTATTAATTCTGGACTTGGTTTCTGCTGTATTAAAAAAATATAAATATAGTTTTTTTTAATAAAAAAAACTCTATTTAAATTATAATTTATATAGTATAGCTAGTTACAGTAATTTTTATAAATAGATTCTTATAGGATTTTAATTAATTTTTTAATAATTTTCCAGTTTACTGTAATATTTAATATAGTTTTTTTCTATTTATCTGATTAGTCCTAACCTTCTATCTGAAGTAAAGTTTTATTAAAGTTATTTAAAAAATTTTAAGTTTTATTTATTTTTATTTTATTATATTAATCTGGTTCAGGGCTTTTTTTTAAATATTAAAATTTTTATAAATAAACTTTTAAATTATACAGTTTTTAAGTTTTGAGAACTGATTTATAAAAAAATCTATTAAACTGTCTGTTTATATAAACAACTATAGATATAAAAGATTTGTCTAAAATTAATAAAATAGTAATCTTTATTAATAATTATTTTTATATATATATTTAATTTAAATAATTTATAGTTATATTTATTTTCTCTATTAAACAGTTTTATGTCTGGGTGCTAAGATTAAAATTTTAAATATAATTTATATTATTGTAGAGATTTTTTTTATCAACTGTTAAGGCTGTATTATATTCTTATAATTTATTAATCTATTTTTTAAAAACTTATTTTTATTTTACTATTTCTATTTAAATATAGATCAATTTCTGTAGAAGAAGTTATATATTCTTCTTGTTATATATTATTGTAGATACTATTAATAACTCTGGTATTTCTGAATCTATTTATTCTGTTGTTTTAATATTTTTTTTATTAATAATCTATCTATTTATAAATTTAGTTAAGCTCTGTTTAGGACTTTTATATAATAGTATTAATTATATAGTTCTCTATAAATATTATTTATTCTATTTATATATTTAGTTGGGTTCTGTCTAGGACTTTTATACTGTAGTATTAATTATATAGTTTTCTGTAAATATTGTCTGTTCTGTTTATATATTTAATTAAATTCTATCTAGGATTTTTATACTATAGTATTAATTATATAGTTTTCTGTAAATATTATCTATTCTGTTTATATATCTAGTTGGGCTTTATCTAGGACTTTTATAAAAATAAACTATTTTTAATATTATAGATTGAATAGATTACTTTAATCTAAATATGTTTTAGAACAAGAAGAAATAGCTGGAAAGCTATTCCTTCTGTTTATATAAAATCCTTTTATTATATTAATATTGCTAAGTAAACAATGATGACTAATATATAATAAGTGAGGCCTCAGGTGTCGATTCGGTGCCTGAGGCCAAGCTTTTATATAGGGCCTTGGTCCCATAACAACTTTATCTGTTAAAGTTAAAGGATTTAAAAAATAGTTAATTAAAGAAATTATAGATTTTTATTAAAAATATAGAGATTAAAAAAGTCTATATTTAAAATATATAGTTAAATAGATTAGCTATAATTAATTAACTGAAAAATTTATTAAATATTTAAAGAATATTTATTAGATTGTTATTAACTTTTACTAATATTATTTTAATAAATCAGAATTTGGCTTTAATAGAGTTTAATTATAAAGAAAAAAAGTAATATTATAATATAATTTCTGGTTTCTATTCTGTCTACTTTAACTATCTATTATATAATTTTTTTACTGTATATCTATCTCTTTAAAACTGATCCTGTTATAGCTTTTTAAATTATATCTTATTTATTTATCTATATCTATTCTTGATATATACTCTGTCTGTGTATCAACCTTGTTCTGAATCCTGTCTGAACCTGCACCTTGACAATTATATCTATACAGATTCTTAATATATAAATAAAAAAAGAATACTAGTACTATATAAAGTTACAAGTATTTAAAAACTATAATATAAAAAATATAATTATAGTATTTTAACAGAATACTAGTATAGAGATAGAAAGAAAAAATAAACAAGTAAAAATATAATATAAATATACAGGATTTGTAGGACAATTTACAAACCAAGTAAACATAACAAATAAAATAAATACCTTGCATCCTCCAGGCAATAATATCAGGCAATAAGGCAATAACACTCCGTATGCTCGTCACAGCAGTCAGGGCAGGCAGAACAGGAACCGGGGGTCACACCATAACAGCAGTTAATTAATAGATATATTTTAAAATTTAAATATTATTTATTTTAATCAGAAGATTTCTATAAATATATTTTTTATAGATAGATTCTATAACAATTATAAAATTATAGATCTTTTTACAGTATTTAAATTATTTATTAAAATCTTTAGAAATATTTTAAAAAAAATTTTATAAAAAAACTAGATTAATAGAAGATTAAAGAACAGCAGATATTTTCAGATATAATAATTTTATAAAAAAAAACTATATAATATTAAAATATAGATTTAAATAGAATTCAGAATAAAATTAATATACAGACAGGATACAGATTAAAAGTAGATATAAATAGATAAATAAAATATAGCTTAAAGAACTACAACAGGATTGGTTTTAGGCAGAAAGATATACAGCAAAAAGGGTTATGTCACATGTGGCAGGCAGTCAGGGCGGGAACCGGGGTCCGGGGGTCACACTGTGATATAAACAGTAAATTAAAATAATTAATTTATTTTTATACAGAGATTGGCTATTAGTAGCTGATATTAATTTAAATTTTAATAGAATAATTTAAAATTAGATAGATACTTTTCTGGAATTATTAATTGTAGTATTTAAGTACTGAGAGTAGTTGATAATAAAGTTGAGTTTCTATTGTTGCTATACTAAGCAAGTCATAACTTATAAGTGGCTTATTTACTGCTTTCTCTACTGCTAATTGGTAGGCCGGCAGAATATTGGTAGAATAGCCACAACATTTGGTGCCTGAGGCCAAGATTCATATATAGGGCCTTGGTCCCATAACAATATAGTTCAAAAAGCTATAATAGGATCGGTTTCAGACAGAAAGATATACAGCTAAAAGGATATATAACAGGCAGTCAGGGCAGGCAGAACAGGAACCGAGAGTACACTGTGACACTTATTTTCTTTTTCTATCTCTATACTTGTATTCTGTTGAAATACTATAATTGTGTTTCTATATTGCAGTTTCTGAGTGCTTCACAGATATTTCCAGATAGAATAATTTTATAAAAAAATATATATAATATTAAAATACAGATTTAGATAAGATTTAAATAAGATTAATATGCAGACAGAATACAGATCAAAGATATAGATAAATAAATAAATACAATATAATTTAAAGCGCTATAACAGGATCGGTTTTGAGCAGGCAGATATACAGTTAAAAGGACATATGGCAGGCGATCAGGGCAGGCATAACAGGAATCAAGGGTCACACTGTGACATTATATAGATCTTTGAGCTATATCTTCTCTGTCTGTCTACACTAGGGGTGGTGTATTGCAGTAATTTCAGTCAAATTTCAGTATTTTGAAATTCAGGCCCTTTTTTTCGTTGCGAATTTCAATTATCATGTGACCAGAGTGGATCCTTCTTAGTCAATCAGATTTCTAGAATTCTTTTACTATAATATAGAAATGACTGTTTGTGGATACCTCCCAAGACACACTAATTTATTAGCGTATTTAGTGTTTCGAAACAGTTTTTTTATTTCATGAAAGGACCTCCAAATTTCATGAATTTCATGAAATTTGAAATACCGGACACCTGCGCTAGGACTCTACA
This sequence comes from Aspergillus avenaceus, assembly GCA_009193465.1. Lineage (NCBI taxonomy): Eukaryota > Fungi > Ascomycota > Eurotiomycetes > Eurotiales > Aspergillaceae > Aspergillus > Aspergillus avenaceus. Next base: position 4,320 of record ML742211.1, read on the forward strand.
CCTATTCTTGGTCTGTAGCCCGTCTGTATATCAATTCTGTCCTGTCTATCATGATTCATCTGTACCTGCACCCTGACATTAATGGTATTTTTAAAAAAGATACCTATGCTTTTAATGATCAATAATTCCGTTATGTTTAATTGTTTTCTTTCTTTCCCGCTAATTTGTTGCTATAGGATGTGGCCTTTTTATCAATCTAGTTAAATTGTTATCTTATATCTGTTGTGATTAGTTGAATTAGATTGATTAATTAATTTGTGTTTCTGAATTCTGCATTTTTGTTCCGCTTTTGCGGGCTAGCTAGACCTCTCTATATGATGATTAGTTAATGAATCATCTTCCACACAACTAAGCTTACCACAGTAGAAATACTACACTTCTCCGAGTATTTAACCTGGGGAATCCTACACTCAGCAATCATCAATGAATGTATAAATTACTTGATTTTCTGGTTTTCTATAGCTAATTTGTAGACTTATAGTCACTGTGATTTAGGTTTGGAAGGCCACCCAGATATCTACCCAATACCAAGAAATTATGTAGAATCCACCAATTCTCTGGGCAATATAGGCATCCATAAATAGAGAATCAGACCTCAATCCTGTGATGTTGGGCCTCTTGTACAGGCAAATTACTAGGCCATAATCTCTACCGTTGAACATAAGTACTCCATCAATACCAGAAGTCGGAGGGTGAAGTCAATCCCTGGAAGTTAAAATTTTCTTAGTCAACTGATATGTTAACTTGCCAGTTACTCGAACATTGCACCCTAATGATTGCGTCATACCCATGGTCTGTATTGAGAAATAAATAATGGGATAAAACGGTGTTTTGAATTTAGTAAAAAAACCGACAATTGTCCATGTGGCTACATTGATAGCACCCTCAAGATCTTACAACTATCATAACGAGATAGCTCAACTGAATAAAGGGTCACATTATACAGCCTCATCGGCATGTTCATACTCGTTCTGATGCCATCATATAGAAGTGTTGCAAGACTCCGATTATCAACACAGGGCATGGGAATGAAGACGTAACAAAATTGATTCATAGTATTTTTGTATCACCGACACTGCCCACTCTGCGTGTAAAATATCCATTTTGCCCGGCACTGGTTGGTCGAAGACATAACCTCAAGGATCTAAACCCCCCTGCTCTTAGAGGCGTGTTCACAAATCCATCCTAGAGACCATATTGAGTTGGCGTTTCGCTCGCCCCGCCAATGTTGGGAATTTAAACACTCTCGAGCACCTGCTCCTTGAACTCTCTTTCAACCTTGTGTCCCTTGTCGTCGGTCGTAGACTCGCCGTGGAGGTTGAGCAGAGCACCCAGGTCGAACTTAGGGGCCTTCAGAAGCTTGACCTTACGGATATGCACCTAGTAAATTTAGTAACGTGCCCGGAAAAAATAACCCGAAAGGAATCATACGTTTTGGAGAGGATAAATTCCCTGTGTCGCCTTCTCAATCTCACGTCCAATAACTTCGGGGATGAGCTTGGTGGTGAGTTGGGAGAGTGAGCAGCTCGCAGCCTCCCGTTGCATGATCTCAGTCATCTTCTTGCGAATGGCGCGAATCTGAGAAGAACGGGCGTATGTAGTCTTCTTGATCTGGTTGGGGCGTCTCTTGGTGAAAGCGATGGCAAACAGACGAAGAAGATAATCATCGGTGGTCTTCACGGTGACATTGGCCTCAATGAGAGACTGCCATTTACGCACAAGGGACCGCAACTTGTCGGTAGTGAAATCCAATCCATGGAAGTTGGTTAGGCAGTTCTTCCCCTGGATCTCATCCACGCGAAGCTTCACCTTGCGGAAAGCATGATCCTCGTCGTTCTGCAGGTCGGCAAGCGAAACCTCGAAGATACGTCCCTTTAGCGAGTCGTTTGCGTTCTTCAGACCGCTGGTGCGATTGACGAGAGTCTTTCCGACACTTTATATCTCCTGGTCAGCTGTCTGTCGGTACACAGCTATTCGTTGCCAGTCAAAGGGATGGGGGTTGGGAAGATAGCCATGAGACATACTCTCTAGTTTGAAAAGTCGAGGGCGCCTGTATACCATCAGTCATTGTCCATACTCCAGATTTTTGCAAATTACCTTCACAGAGTACTCATCCTTCCTGGAGAAAGGATCAACGGTCCTCTTCTTGATACCCTTCTTGCCCTTCGACAAACGCTTGTTCCTACAAGACATCAGTAAGCTTCAAATAGCCGTACAATGCGGATAACGATATCTCCATACTTTCCAACAGCCATAGCTGCGACTCAAGTCTATCTTGCACTGATCGAAGACAGACAGATATATCACACCACGCGGTCTCGTGGAGGGGAGTCGATGGGATTGACGCTGCTGGGTCGGCGGAATAAGTGTTGAAATCAAAATCCCACAGAAAAGTTGGCTAAGCGAGAGCGCCGGCCCTATCCAGATTATATAATTTACCACCCCACGAATTAACCTTATAAGCATTCTGATTGGGTAATCCATTGTATATATCACGTGGACTTCATTCAAGTCATGGATAATAGAACAATTTGGACGGTTCTCTCATGACAATACCGGCTCAGGGCTGTAATAGTCAGGATAACTAATGTTTGGAACTTATTATTATCAAAATGTAATAGCATGCAATTAGTTTCGTACAAACATGTCATGTGTCATCAAGTACAATCACCATGCCAATGTTTCCCCTTAGCAATTAACATCGTATATCCTTTCGAGCAGATTGATTCATCCCTTGGAAGCGGTGATGTCTAGGGTTTGGTTATACTTTTATTTGATTATTTATCACCAATACTGTTAAGCACTGGTATTTTTTATCTTTCCTACCTTCTTCTATTTTTTTCTTGGTCTCTTTGTGTACTTATTTTTATCTATTCTCTCTATGCTATCTTATTCTGAACAGTGCGATATTATATAACCCCACTAGTTACGTTAGGTCCCGGGGGGAGGTAACTAGTTCTCAGTATCAAGATGGGTGATGTAATAGACAATACAAACCTCAGGTATCTAGTAACATTATTCGGGGAAGGCTCCGTTCTTCGGGTCACCGTTACTAGTAGTACTTCGGAGTACCTAGATATCCATCCACTGCAGGGTGCTTTCCCGAACCATTGGCACTTTTTATCCTAAAACTTCGTCTTTTGTAATAAGTCAAACAACTCCCTGTATCGAGTCAGTAAGTGCGCAACGCCAAGTAAAAACTGCCCAGCTCACCTGCCATAGGCAATAGGCATCATTTTAAAAAAAAGATTTGTTCGATATCCCAAAGCTGTTTGGCCTACATCCACTATATCTAACTTACCCCCGGAACAAGCATGGTAGGTGCCCTTCTACCTAAATACCGAAATTGTGTCAGAAGCGATCAAAAGTCAAGGAACAGAAATTCTTGGAATATTGCTGATCATCAATTTTCTTTTTCTCAACCAGGGCAAGCGGAAGAAGTCTAGCAGACAACCGCAGCAACCGAAAAAGGTAACTTATTCTGGGATACATGCCGTGTGATGATGATGATGATGCTAAACCGATACAAGAAAGAACCATTACCTACAACATTTGCCTGTCTATTCTGTAATCACGAAAATTCGGTTGTCGTGAAGTTAGACAAGAAGCTAGGGTTAGGGAACCTGTCCTGTAAGGTGTGTGGTCAGAGATTCCAAACTGGAATCAATTGTGAGTATTTAGGTCCCTATTCCCTGTGTCTGCAGCTGATCTTGCACCCCTAGACCTTTCTGCTGCTGTCGATGTATATTCAGACTGGGTAGATGCTTGCGATGCGGTCGCTAGAGATACGGTCAATAGATATGACGATAATAATGCCCCTGGATTGCGTTCAAATGAGTATACCACATCTACCGGTGAAAGGGATATTGGAGACAATGATGTGGATGACTATGCGGATGATTATTGATTTATTTACCATACAGATAGCGGCTATTGGCAAACAAAACGAAGGTCTAATGGCCTCCATGTCCTCCTGTGCGGATCATAAATCCACCAGGCTGCCTTATCTGTTATTCTTTGGTCGCATTGTCCGTTAATGCTCACTATTTAACTAGCCGGACCCCAGCGATGGCGACTCTGTCTACTGAGCTTTGTATTGTCATGGCAATTTAGATCCTATGGATGGGCAAGCGTAGCGGGTGGTGTGGCGACACCTGGCAAAGGCCTTTACTAAAAATGAATGTACTTAGAGTAAAAGTGGATGTCTGCTATTACGAAGCATAGATGGATCGAATCAAGTATGTCGTGGCCTCTAGAAAACTCGGGTTACAGGGTATAGTATCGATCACCAAAATCACCGAGTCCCGGGATAATGTATCTATAATCAATATTAACCAACTGAAGAGTACAAAACAATGGCGAAGTGTTGGGAAAGGAGATGTAATAATTACTTTTTCTCGTCAAGACCTTGGTCAATAAAGGCAGTGACCACCCTAAGCTTAGGGAAACGTTCTGCGAAGTCTGCTACCCCCGAAGGGCTAGCTATGAGGTTTAGAAACAGGATACGGTCCTCCGGGACACCCTTCGCCTTTAAAACTTCAACGGCGAGTGTTGCAGAGCCTCCTGAAATCAATAACAATCAACACCGTACCAGAATTCCACAATACATCTCACTTACCAGTTGCGAACATTGGGTCAAGAAGAAGAACCCACCGGTTGGCGATGTCGGTGGGAAGCTTTTCATAAAAAAGTTTCGGTTTGCATGTTTCTTCATCTCTTTGTATTAAGATTTTACCGATCCTAACCGATCGACAGCAGTCCCTGAGACCCTGCTCCATTGCCTCCCCTGCTCTCATGATAGATACACCACATATTTTACCTTCGAATTTGACGCCGAGATAGGTGCGTCCAACAGGAGTAGTAACTGGCTGTTCTACTACCGGAAGGTGGTTTAACCCCTCTTCGACCAACAGGCGAATAATCCTGTTGGAATAAAATATGAAATCGGCACGCCCAGTCCTTTTGTCTCTAATCATTCTATGGCATTATTAGTTATGACATATACTGTGATGAGCCTTGCTTGATCAAGTAGAATGTGTCTTACGTCAAAAGAGCTATAAGCTGGGGCGTTTGCGGTAAGACATGGACATTATCGTAGGATATATCCTTTGATACCGTCGCCGTAGGTTTCTCAACATCGGGTCTGTAAATTGGTCCTACACCTTGTGCAGGAGAAGGAATGGATTCCATATTTTTGTCTGACATGATGTGTGAAAGAGGTTCCTGTAAGGCTGACAGGAAGATAGGGATAAAAAAAAGAACGGAGTCTTGGAAGTCGTTTATATTATTTGAAATTGAATTTTTTTTTTTTTTTTTTTTTTTTAAAAAAAAAAGAGCACGATAGTGCAGTAGGAGTACACACAGACGTGACAGACAATGCTGAATATTCTGTAGACGGGAAGACGTCTATCTATCTATATGGTGGGGACTTTATGAACTTAGGAATTTTGATTGGTGTGACTGGTGAAAGAAATTGATAAGACACTACCCTGAAATTATAATAAGATCAAGAATCCAATATGGATGTCAAATCTGTGTACTGCACATACTAATTATTGCCTACATTGTGGTACCGCACAGTAAACGGCCCAAGCTGAGTGGGTACTTTGTCAGGGAAACTTACCCAATAATCTCACATAAGATACCTGTACCTACTCAGTACTCGGAGTAATTTTGTACAGCGTACCTTGTAAAGTTGTGATCTTGTGGTAGTATTTAGTCCCAAGCTTCAACCCCGCTTTCGGTACCGAGCAAGATAGGCTAGAGCCAAAAGGTCTCCATTATGTTTGTTCACATTTATGTACCATCAAAGTACAATCTAATAGCCGCAGTGTCAAAAGACAGCATCCTGACCTGAAAATGCTAACCAGCTTAGTAATCCTTGATATGGCAGGCACTCCCAAATTGTGAGCTTATCCCCATCAATGGTGGGAACAAGACTCAACCCAGTTACTACATATTCCAACTCTACTTCAGAACTCTACAGTCTGCCCGAGGCATTGATAGACGGACTTCTTTATTCACGTGGATGCTTCATATAGGTTGACCTCGACTGCGCGGTCACTTTTATAAGTTGTAAACTTTCCATTGAATTGTTGGACTTATATAGCCGTTCTATGGATGCGAAAAGCTCGATGGTTTATTATTGAATCCATAATCAAAGCCAGTATTACTTTCCCTATGAAAGTGGCACCTCCGGCATGAATGGAAAAACTAAGAGGCTTGTGACTTATGGTAAGAGTCTCAAGATGAGTTGCAATGAATCCCAAAATCACAAGGATGGTGTACACAAGGCCCCAGTTTCTAACACCAGCCCCAATGAAAAACAATGGGTGGGTCTTCATTCAAATACAAGCTCTTTAACTCAGCCTGTTCAGTCACCAGTGAACAAAACCGGACATCATCAGAAAAGTGGATCACATGCCACTGCACCAGTGGCTCACGCTCCTGTATCTGAACAGCAAAGTGATCAATGCGAGTCTCGTGATATCACCAGCAAGAAACGCAGGAAGCTTTCAAGCAGGAGGGTGCAACCATCTCATGCACAGATTGTCTGTGCAAATGATCATGCTACACCTAAACCCGCATGTGCAAACTATGAGAGTCGACACAGTACTACATACTTAGATGATGTTGAGTCTGTCACAGGCACCAAGGACTCCAAGGCCCGACACCCCGATGAAAATCTTGTGGGGGAGACTGATACCGAGACAAAAAGTTTGGAAAGATCCTCTGGAGCGGTAACTAATGTGCTTCAATCACCCCGGAGTCATGAGCTCCTCCCCAAAACAAGTAACTTACCTACATTATACTCGAACGAAAAGGGTGCCACCAGACATAATAAGAAAGCGCCTACACTCAGAAAAAGATTGGTCGACTCCTTGTGTACAACAGCAGCAGAAATGCCATCCAGGAATGAACTGCTAAATGCTTCATTGAAAAATGAAGCCCTGTTACCTCATTCCTCAATCTCTAGCCTCGACTCAAGAGATAATAATCGGCGGTCGTTTACAGGAAAACAGAACATCAAGGAAATTGGTGCAGACAACACTCAATCTCCGGTTCTTCCTAGATTGTCTGGGTTCGGAAACTCCAAGGTTACTTATGCACGCCATCGTTCCTTCTTGGATGACATTTCCATCGTGGGCGCCAATGAGAGTGCAGACCTGACGAACCTTCCGAAAGGTCAAGGCCCTGAACAACCGCATATGGACAAAGGGAAACTGGTCCAAGCTTCATCGCATGTTGAAGAGGATATTGATGATAACAAGCCAGTTAGAAGTATCCACGAGCTGAGGCAAGCTGGAGATAATGCGCGTTTCTGTGAGACTGTGGATGCGATCTTTGAGGATATTGAAGACCCGTACAGTTCCGTTTCTGAAATAACCAATGGCTTTATCCAGCTGTGTGCAAAGCTCTTAGAACCCAGCTTTTTACGTCGATTTTCTGAAAATGGTTTTCATGAACGACTTGTGAATTGTATATCAACCAGGCTTGATCTTGTTCCGATTTCCCTAGCACTCTGTGCCTATAAGTTGATATGTGCCAGCGGCTCCTTCCCTTATACATTCTTGTCTCCAGCTTGGTCCAAAATTTGTGAAATCGCTTCTATACTGCTTGCTGCTGGGGACGATGTTTTGGTTATAGCTAAACAGCGACTGGCCCGCCTATCAAGCGCTGTGCAGATTTCTTTGGAGGAGGTACTGCCGCAACTGTCCCCTGTGGTGTGTGGAGAACAGCCAGGGTTACAAATATCACCTCGCCTGATAGTTTTATCATGCCTTCAATTGTCATTAATGAGGCTTCAGGAGACGGGTGCTAATATTGATATACAAGCACCACTATTGACCGACATTGTTGAGCTGCTGGTGCGAAGCAAGTATGAAAACACAAAATTCCCTTTGCCTTGGCAACAGTTTCATGTCCTCGTTTTAGTATTGTCAATCATCGAGACATATACGATTCTATCAGGGCCCTTTGGCCCCGAACATAGCAACTCTTTTCGGCCACTTTCCCGCTTTCATAATTTCCTTTACCCAAACCAGAACGAGCAGAGCCGGAGAATCCTAATCCTATACATTCGAGTGTTGTTGAACCTTACTAACAGAGATTTGCCACTTTGCGAAGAATTCTGTGCACCTGAACTTGTCTGCGGACTAGTTAATATCGTCATATCAGAATTCCCCGCCGTGTCCAAAGAGTCCATAGCGAAAACAAATAGCTCGCTAAACAGCGTAATACTAGCTTTGGGGGCGCTCATAAACCTGGCAGAGAAAAGCAAACCATCCAGAGTTATCTTCACGAAACCAGCGTGTAGGCCCACTTCTCTCCTTCAGTCACTTTTACAGCAGTTTTCCACTAGCGTTGGGTCCATTGCTCAGGTAAGAAAGTACTACCTTCTATATTGCATACAGCGTTTAAAGAGATTATAGGCACGGTCTGTTCCTGAAGTGCAGCATAATGTTGCTATCGGATATCTGTCATTTCTTTTAGTCACGCTTTGTCTGGACACGGATGCCTTAGAAGAAGTGCAGAAGTCCTTAAAAAGCAATGGACTTGCTATGGTACTATCCACAGCTGATGAGTTTCTAAGATTTCACAAGAAGGTTGAAATTGATTTGTACCCTTCTGAGACAGAGAATGGGGTTGGAACCGAACTCACAGCTAGGCTAGAGTCTATTCTGCGTCGGATACAGGAACGCGAGAGACGGTCATAGTATATCAGCGAATCAACCAATACAAATAAGCTTACTTCGTGATACACACAATATGTGGCCTTTTTCGATTGCCCTTTACCTTTCTTTACTTTCACTATCCTTTCATTTCGAGAGATCGCTTGGGAAGGTATATTTTACATTCGAATTTGTTGACGATAGGTAGATCGTTCAAAATACTCTTTACTTTGCCTATGATAGTCTCTTTCTAGAGCCGCAGGATAAGGCATACATTGCAACAGCAGTATGTAATTGTAGTGCTTTTGGCTCTTGTTGTTGCCAACACTGCCTGTGCATCCTTTATATTTCTAACAATTGTAACCCCCTCCCTCTTGCGTTTTAATTTCCCTTAGTTTTACGCGTTGGGCTGGATTTTTGGAACAGCTGGGCGCACTATGACATAATAAGCCTTGCCCGTTTGATTTGTTTGTGTTGCAAGGACTGGAGCTACCAAGTTTACCTAGGCATTTCACTCTTGAGCCTATGCTTTGGATAATTTGCCACCCTCGTGAAAACCCATCTTGCATTATTTCTAATAGGAAAGAATTATCTTGCTCTTCAGTTGAGTTGTGTCTTGAGAAACTGTCACTTTCCTGTGAGCTATAGCTCTGAGGTATTGTCCACGACAGCTGTGGTGATACTGGTGATACGGAGCTACTGAGACTCACTATCCATCCTTGCACATCGGTAAACCACACTTTGACGCATTGCTTTGAGACGTGGAGAAGATGCCTACTGCACCAAAGCAGCGGAAAATAGCTATTGTTGGGAGCCGCTCTGTGGGTATGGAAAACATGGAATCTTTATTACTGTCTAGCTCTAAACTATTTGATTACGTGGTGCGCCAGTTGCTAATGGTTCTTACAGGCAAATCTTCCCTTACGGTTCGATTTGTTGAGCATCATTTCGTAGAGAGCTATTATCCGACGATTGAAAACACATTTAGTCGGATTATCAAGTACAACGGTCAAGACTTCGCCACGGAGATTGTTGACACTGCGGGTCAAGTAAGGATATGGTAGCGGCGGAAAATACCCCAGATGCTAAACTAGTTCAGGATGAGTACAGCATTCTCAATTCAAAGCATTTCATTGGAATTCATGGTTATATCATTGTCTATTCAGTGGCTTCTCGTCAATCTTTTGACATGGTGAGGGTCATACGAGACAAAATATTAAACCATCTTGTGAGTCTTAAGATTCAAAAACCTCTATATTCTTTACGATTCGAAACTGAGTCACAATATTAGGGAGCGGACTATGTACCCCTTGTGATCGTTGGGAACAAAAGCGACCTCAAAACTGAACAGCGCCAAGTATCATCAGACGAAGGACGAACCTTGGAGGAGGAATTTCACTGTGCGTTCACTGAGGCCAGTGCCCGTCTTGGCTACAATGTTGAAAAATCGTTCGACTTAATGATTGGGGAAATTGAGAAGTCACAAAATCCGTCACAACCTACAGGGGGTAATAAGTGTGCCGTAATGTGACACAGCACAAATATCTGATAAGCAAATGTCAGTCGCTGTAGGACCTGCCAAGGAAAGAGTGGGAGACCGGACATTACAATCGAGTCAAATTCTCTCGCGCAGAGGGTTCCAGATCGAGAGAAACAGTTGAAACAGTGTTCTTTAGCATTGCATCTAGTATACATAACGGATGCTGAGGGTATTGAATAATCATTTTATTATTATTTCTAGGAGTTTTGCCTGTTCATCTATTTGGTTCTGGCTCTTCCATCTTGTTTTTAACAGTTTAATGCTATTATAATTGTTCTGTTTTGTTTGAAGTTACTGTAGGTTGTATTCTCTCCTGAGTTTGGCCATTCTAACCAATATTGGTTATTGTTTTGCATTTATTCAACTACGCCGTAGGCACAGCTCCTTGTAGTCCTGTTAAATTTCAAGACCTGGAATAGCTATTTTAGCCTGGGTATGCAGGCTCTTAGGTCTAGTTACGTACAATGCTGTATCCAGAATATGGTCAGCTTAAAATGTACAAGATTGTAATACACGTAAAATAGTAAGATAACTTGCTGACAGACGATTATCATACAATCAATAGAGATCTACCAATTATAAGAGCATGAAAAATTTCAAATTATCACGCACTTTGGAGAACGTTCATGTTTTCAGCGGACAGTTACCCGCAGAGAGCTATAACAAATCGGAGGCCAAATAGGGGCATAGTTATACAGTACATAAACAGTGTGAATAAGAACCACTAAATCTGCCATAGAGTTTGTACAATTTAGTTTTCAAAGAAATTGTATTGGATTTTATGAATAGTCAGCTTGCCCAATCAGGGGGTTATACTTATATAGTCGGGCGGTGAACTATTTTGCTGATTAAGCTAACCATTGCCCCTCAATGATAATACACAGTTTATGCCCTAATGACTCAAGGCCACCTAAGTTTTAGCCCCTCACACCACCTAAAGTCGAGGACCCAAGACCCTGTAGCCCCAATACGACATCGGGGTACACCATCAGACACCAGCGGCCTAAACTATTCCATCAATCACTGGGCCATTAACCAGACGTTCATAGTTCTTTCAAAATGCTCGACATCGCTGACTTTGTTAGCGACCGCGGTGGGGATCCGAACAAGATCAAGGAGAGCCAACGGAAACGCTTTGCCCCGGAAAATGCTGTGGATGAAGTTTCCAATCTATATGAAGAAGCTCGTGGAGGTACGATATTTGCAATTATCAATCTTTGAACAAGAAAAGGCTGTTGGTTCCTAAGACATAGAACAGCACGCTACGAGGTCATGCAAATTGGCTCCCAGCTCAATGCACTCCAGAAAGAAATTGGGCAAAAGAAAAAGGTCTGTCATGTCCCACTTCCCCCAAAAAAGTATTCATTACAAAGACATGGCACATTCCCTCTTTTGGCTCTTTGGTCATTATTAACTGAAACCCATGTACTACCCAGAATAAGGAAGATGCAAGCGGCCTGATCCATGAAAAAGCTGCGCTCGAACAACGAAAAAAGGAAGCCGAGGAACTTGCTCTCCAGAAAGAGAAGCAGAGAGACAGTAAACTTCGAACTATTGGCAATTATGTGCACGATTCAGTCCCCATCAGCAATAATGAAGTAGGTGTTCACTCCATACAAGAGCTTATGTTGGAGGCAGAATGAGAGAAGGGAAGACAGACAAAAAGGGCTCACATAATTTAGGATGATAATGTTGTGATAAGAGCATGGGCACCTGAGAATGTAAATGTTGAAAAGCGAAATTGCCTTTCTCATCACGAAGTCCTCACCCGCCTTGATGGGTATGACCCAGAACGTGGTGTGAAGGTTGTCGGTCACCGTGGATATTGTTTGACAGGCTATGGTCTTTTTTTGAACCTTGCATTGATCAATTATGGTCTAGAATTTCTCTGGGGCAAGGGCTATAAGCCGAACCAGCCGCCTCAATTCATGCTTAGGGAAATGATGGCGAAAACGGCTCAACTAGAACAATTCGATGAAGAGTTGTACAAGGTCACAGAAAGCGAAGATAAATCCACTGACAAATATCTTATTGCCACCTCAGAACAACCCTTGTCGGCTCTGCATGATGGAGAATGGCTCCAGGACAAAGATCTTCCGGTCAAGTCAGTAACAGTATATTCCTGTCAATTATTAGACTAACCAAGGAGCTAGGTATGCGGGATACAGCACATGCTACCGAAAGGAGGCTGGGGCCCATGGAAAAGACGCCTGGGGAATTTTTCGCGTTCACCAGTTTGAAAAGGTAAGGAACAATTGGTCTTAGTGTTACTGTTCATATTCCTCATGCGTGTGCAGATCGAGCAATTCGTAATTACAAACCCTGAAAAATCATGGGAAGCATTTGAAGACATGATGGCGACTTCAGAGGAATTTTACAAGTCTCTTGGACTTCCTTATCAGATTGTAACCATAGTGTCCGGAGCATTAAATAATGCAGCGTCCAAGAAGTACGACCTCGAAGCATGGTTCCCGTTCCAAGGAGAATACAAGGAACTAGTTTCTTGTTCAAACTGCACCGATTACCAATCTCGCGCTTTAGAGATCCGATATGGCATCAAGAAGGCAACGGATGTTAAAAAATCTTATGTTCACGCATTGAATGCTACATTGTGTGCCACGGAGCGAACACTTTGCTGCATCCTTGAGAATTTCCAGAAGGAGGATGTATGTACTAATTTTGAAATGACTCATGTGGGCGACAGACTTGCTAATAAGGTGTTTAGGGATTTGTCGTGCCAGAGCCTCTGAGAAAATATATCCCGGGCAATCCAGAGTTTCTTCCCTACACCAAGGAACTCCCGAAGGATAGCACCTCTCACAAAGCCAAAGCTAAGACGACCTCTAAAGCGGCATGTGAAACGGAACAAGCTACGAAAAACATGAAAAACCTTCAAGTATAAATGCTACGCTGCCTTGCTATAAAAGTTTTGACCTTCAGGTCTTGGAGTGCAAGTGCGATCCCCAAAGTGGGTGGTTACATAAATCACAAAAATGCTTAGCATAAAATACTTGATCACTAATCCGCTCATATGTTGTCAGCAATTCTTATGTACGTACAGCAAGTGAGTGTCTCAGCCAAAAATGTAATGCATTGTTTTGGATCTAGTGCTATTAGATAATTAGACAACCTTACAAGACGATGTCCGTAATATAAGCCAAAATAATGAATATTCAAAGGTAAATATGGGAATTTGGTTGTAGTGGGGGAGGGGTATGTAATGGTTGGATCCCACCTTGCCCCTCTTCCAGATGTTCACTAGTTCAAGTTCTTTGATGAGTCAATCAATCAGCAAGGTGGGTTAGAAAAAAAAAAAAAAAAGAAATCATAGAGGGAAACCGCCTCTTCCCTCAGAATAAGTGGAACTCCGGTCCCGGAGTCTCTCAGAAACACTACTATAATTGGAATTAGACGGACATTTCTTGTTTCTTCTCATTTTTATTGCCCTTCGTTCTGTTCCTTCTTCATCTCTTACCGATACCATTTGTCTCCGTCTATAAATCTGACAATGGCAGCACTCCCGAAAGACATCAACGCCGACCAGGCTTCGAATCTGTCCCCAAACGCATCCTTCCAATCTGCTTCGTCCAGTCACGGAGGCTCTGTTTTTGCGAATCGTATAATCCCTTTGCCTAATGCCAAACATTTGAAACCCTTCGCTACAGAGGATATCAAGGTGCTTCTTTTGGAGAATGTCAATCAGACAGGACGGGATATCCTTACCAAACAGGGTTATCAAGTCGAATTCTTGAAGTCATCACTTCCTGAGGATCAACTTATCGAGAAGATCCGGTGAGTTAACCGCAATAATGGTAGGGAGTCTTATTTCATACACACGCGAAGCTCATTCTTCTGCCCATAGTGATGTACATGTTATCGGTATCCGCTCGAAGACGAAACTTACAGCTCGTGTCCTTAAAGAAGCACGCAATCTCATAGTTGTGGGTTGTTTCTGCATCGGAACAAACCAAGTGGACCTCCAGTATGCAGCTGAACATGGAATTGCTGTGTTCAATTCTCCTTTTAGCAACTCCAGGAGTGTCGCAGAGCTGGTCATTGCCGAAATTATCGTCTTGGCTCGCCAACTTGGTGACCGATCCAATGAGATGCACGACGGTACCTGGAACAAAGTCAGCAACAAATGTTGGGAAATACGTGGGAAAACACTTGGTATGTATTGTGTTTCACCTCAGAAAGATCATACTGAGTCATCGGGCCACAGGAATCATCGGCTATGGCCATATTGGTTCTCAGCTGTCAGTTTTAGCAGAGGCCATGGGTATGTCAGTGCTTTACTATGATGTGGTAAATATGATGGCTTTGGGAACTTCGCGCCAAGTTCCGACCTTGGAGAGTCTACTATCGCAATCCGACTTTATTACATGTCATGTACCAGAACTACCGGAAACAAAAAACATGATAGGGCAGCCCCAGTTCCAGCAAATGCGAGATGGCAGTTATCTGATTAATGCCAGCCGAGGGAGTGTCGTTGATATTCCAGCCTTGATCCATGCCATGAGATCTGGTAAGGTGGCCGGTGCCGCCCTTGATGTCTATCCGAATGAACCCGCTGGTAACGGTGACTACTTCAACACTGAACTTAATAACTGGGCAGCGGATCTTCGCGCCCTCAGGAATGTGATACTTACTCCTCATATTGGTGGCAGCACCGAAGAGGCGCAGCGGGCCATTGGCGTTGAGGTGGGGGAGGCTTTGGTAAGGTATGTCAATGAAGGCACAACTTTGGGCGCTGTCAATCTTCCCGAAGTTACCCTTCGTTCATTGACCATGGATGAACCGGATCATGCCAGAGTAAGTTGAATTATGCGTGATATAACAATATCGGGGTTGTCATTGACAACCATTCGTAGGTGATTTACATCCATCAGAATGTTCCTGGTGTCTTGAGGAAAGGCAAGTTCTCAGTGACGTACGACACTGATTTATAGATCCTAGCTAATGAAACTACAGTCAATGAGATTCTCGGAGATCATAACGTCGACAAACAGATGACTGATAGTAGAGGTGATGTAAGTATTTAATTCAATTATACTCACATCATCACGGATTAACCGTATCTAGGTGGCTTATCTAATGGCCGATATCAGTAATGTCGATAATACCACCATCAAAGATCTATACGAGAGGCTGGAGAGCCTTTCATGTAAGACCCACCTACATCCTGATTGAGGATTGTGCTTATTGACCGCCTTATAGCTCGAATCATGACACGGATTCTATACTAGATGTTCGTTCCTTAGAGAATGGATGCATCCTTATCCTCATAAGTATAACTTATAGTGGTAGGACTTCCCTCAACGGTTCAAGTCTACCATCGGAGAGGAAAACATATTGTCTTTAATGTTAAGTTGATGCTCACCTATACGTAAAAGCTACAACTTCTCAAGCATTGCCCCGGCCGATGGGAAAACCAAACATTCTGCTTTTTCATCTTGACATTCATGTTGATATTTCGGCCCCATGGGTGAAAATGATCGTTCAACACCTCCGCTTGTTTCGGCCGTCCTTTTTATTCTTTTATACTTAGACAAATTGATTCTATATATCAACATACAAGAGAGCCTAGTGTTTCGTGCACGCAGATACTTAGATTACAGAGTAATTCTCTATATATCGAAATGGTATCTTTTCTGCGGCCCAATGGCTTGATTATGGCTAAACAGCCAGTTCCACTAATTCTACTACTCACAGATGGAATTCGCCGTGAAAATATGATAGGGGGTTACTGAAGTGCGGCCAACTGTAACAAGCATCGCATGGACCGTGCCTTTCTGATACCCCATCACCTGTGATTGATATCTCTGTCAGTATGTCGGTACCCCTCTCTAGTACTCGGGCTTCGGCTGCGCCTGCGTGAGACATTATCCTTGATATAATCCCGTCTGGCGCTCTGATATATGTCACGACTGTGCTCCCCTACATCTTTGTAAGTTGGAATATACGAGTCCACATTGCCATCAGATCGGCCACCAAAACGACTTGGGTAATTCCGGTCGCGCCCAACACGGCCAGAATAGTTTGGGCCCCAACCCTGATGAGAGGGTGCAGGAGGTTTAGGTGGCAAGCCCCCTTCCTTTTGCCATGACGGAAACGCCCGATGTGTATCTTCGATAGATTGTCTTGACCAGCTATGAGGTATCTCGTTGCCTCGAGTGTCATAAGAACGTCGAAGGGCGTTCCCTTGACCACCATGATTATTCAACTTCCCATATCGTGCCACGCCAGGTATGCGATTGCTCCGACTATCCGCAACTTGTCGATTATTTGAGTTTGAGCTCCAACTACCATTGGGACCCATGCCCACCGAGCCTCCCGCAGGGGCTGGAGGCATTACAGCTCGCTGCCCTCGGAACCTCCTTCTGTCAAATTCGTGAGAGTCTTCAAAATGAGGAAGCTCACCGGGGAGTGCTGGCAAGGGATGATTAAAAAAATAAGGATGTTTCAAGGCATCGATTGCATTTATCCTTTTCCGCCAATCAAGTTTCAGAAGCTCGCGCAGGAGTGATATGGCAGCTGAATTTTGACTATAATGTGTTAGACTTCATCGCAGTATATGTATTGACCATCTTTCTGCGATACAATGCCAAATCGAAAAGGGGCACAATCATACTCTTTAAAAACATCAGACAGATTGCCTGGCTTGCTGCCAAAGCTTTTCACACCTTCACAGCCTGGAAGCAAATTCCAACCTGGCATATTTTCTTCTGTAGGTGTGCCCACGAGATTGAATATAAGCTGGGCCTGGTTGAGGTCGCTAGTGCCAGCAAGAATCGGCTTGCCCTTGAACATCTCGCCAAAAACGCACCTGTCGTCATCAGTGATGGTCTCGAAATAGTGGTAGGAGAGTTACCCGACGCCCCACATATCAATAGCCGTCGTATAGCGCCGCAACTGAAGAAGAAGTTCTGGAGGGCGATACCATCGAGTGACAACTAACGTAGTATATTCTCTTTTTGCCTCCCCTCCGCCTTTTCCAGGCTGAGGGGGAGGCTCATCGTAAGGTCGAGCAAGTCCGAAATCAGCAATCTGGAGGATGCCTCTATTGCTAATCAGAAGATTGGCAGCTACAGTCGTGTTAGTGTAAGGGCAAAAAAGTAAAATAAAAAGAAAGAGTAGATTAGTTTGTCCTGCTACATGTTAACTAACCTTTCATATCACGATGTAGTATACGATTCTGTAATAAGTTAGAAATAGGTTCTATGCTGATCTGGCAGCCTGAGTAATACCCCATGTAGATACTTAAGTCCCTCAAGAAGCTGTAGCATATAACATTTAATTTGAGGTTCACTGAAGTGCACGGCTGGGTTTTCTAAAAGCCCTGAAAGATCATGCTCCATGTATGGAGTGACCATGTACATACTTGACTTTTTCCGGCCTTCTCCTAATTCAAGATCAGCGCTTATTGGACTGAAAATCTGATTAAATTACCCACCTTTACTTCTTTCGATTGCCATCTCTTTAAGCTGCAGGACATTATGGTGGGAGAGCATTTTCAAAAGCTTGATTTCACGTAGAGCGGTGATCGGGAACTTTCAGCAGAGATTAGTTATTGAAGTTTTGCTGCGTAGACAGTTGTCTTACCCCATCCTTCTCATTATGCATGAGGATCTTCTTTAGCGCGATGACTGAGCCATCCCTTTTAGATCTTGCTTTATAGACCTCTCTAGTACAAGTTCAACTCAATTGTTCAATGTAAGAGATGGTATACATACCCAAAAGTGCCTTCACCAAGTTTACCTAGAAATTCGAATTCGCGGATGGTAGTGCACCCGCAAAACCTGGAGTTTCCATCACTGTCTCTCTCAAGGGACGCTATGCCCATGTTTTTCTGCCCTAAAAATGCCTTGCTATCTAGTTCAGGGAACTCCCCAGTAACATGTAATAATTGATCAGGCACGCTTGTGTGTTCAGTTAATAACAGAACAGTATCAGCAAAACGTGTACACAATCAGATGTCTTGTAGGCAGTTCTAGCCAAACCGCGAGAACAAGTTTTCAATGCTTCCCAGAATTCGAAGTACAATAAGCAATGAACAGAAAACCTTGTGAGCAAATGGCCACCTGGATTCTGAGACAGTTGTTCAGGTATATTGAAGTTGTAATAAGCGTCTATTGATGTCAGTCAGTTGATTGTAATGCATAGAATAGAGAATGACCATGGATGGCTTGGCAAAGAAGAAGGCAAGGAGGATATCATAACAGAGAAAACAGATTTTCGCTAGCAATATTTCACAAGTTGTATTAGTTTCACGTGGCAACTGTGAATTTGGCAACAAATAGCTTTGTTCCTGGATTTAGATTCACCTCACCTGCACTCGAGAGTAAGACCCATAAAAGGCCTAGTATATCACGTGATCTAAATGACCGTCATCCAATACCTGTCCATTGATTGTCCATCATTTGCTTTCCAAGGCGGCAGTCATTGGAATTTTTTTTTTTCTTTGCATTTGGTATCCACCACAAGAGAATAGAGGTAAGAGAGGAAAGAAGACATTCTTTATGGATTTGTTCCATTTGAAGTTTCAATGGCTAACGCCCATTGTGTCGGGGTGTGTCTAGATATGGCTGCAAACCATCCCATCCATGTTCATCCTGCGCGGCCTCTTTACCGCTTCACAGCCACGGCTCTGGGTGCCAGTATGTGGTTTTTTGTACGAACCTCATTATAACATACCTTTTATTGAATATAACTGACGATTGTTTCAACATAGCTAATGTACCGAGCCAAAAAAGACGGTCCCGCTTTGCTAGGATGGAAGCATCCCTGGGAGCATTAAATGTATAAAAGGCTCAAATGAATCAAGGAACAAACTCATGAGGTCACAACAATGTGTCGAATATGCAGTTTTGAAGAAACTGATTATCTTATGGGCCAGCACGCCTTTACTTGGTGGTCACTTTACTGAGACTGATAATACATATTATGTTTTGTTGCTATTGGTCATTGCTAGGCAACCAACAGTTCCGTGCTTAGGAACTTCACGATAGAAATGAGTATGATCTAATAACTGCAGAGGCACTATGGACAAGGTTGTGTACAGGCGGTGTATTGTTCTATGGCTCTAGCAATGCCAAAGTAACAGTCGACGCTTCCTTCCGCCTAATTTCTATCTCACTCACATTCGCATTTTGTCGAGTAGTACCTTATATTGACGGCGCTGTTTACCGTGACCCGATCCAAAGAACATGAATGCACGGCCTAAAATCTGGGCAAGCCTAGGGAAAAGTGATCGTTCTGCTATCCATGACAATGCAAAGCTGCCTATGGCAAGTGCGAACAGCCAAAGAGCAAACCCGGTAGATATAAATGTCAATTGCATAACCTGTGTCACCCACCTTGAAGGTTTAAATAGCATATAACATGATATTGTTAAATCCACGAGGACCACGAGGATATAAGATTCTATCATTTGTTAGTACCCAGCTAAAATTAGTGATGCCTGTCACGAACTGTTTGATCTCATAGATTTTCGAAACGGTGGTCCCACGCTAAGAACAACACTAAGCAGCGTGTATTGAAAGCATGAAACCAGAAACAGAGCTGTGTTTTCCGAATTTTCTATATTGCTATTCTCCAGGTTCACCTCAGGGGCCTTGAACCTACAAATTTGGTAAGCATATCTTGAAGATCTAGATAGAGTCTCCACGTACCAAGGTTGCGATTGGACAGTTTTGTAAGCCAAAAATTGCACAGCGACACATAGCATGATTTGACCAAGTAATGGCGTAAGGACTTTGCGTGAGACAAGGTTGGCAGTTGGTCGCTTTCGAGAGAGTACAGGGTATGGACCAGTCCATCCCACTTAACGCCCTGTCAGTGGTACTGTCACGGAGAAAGGTTTCCCGCTCCTTTGGCTCTCCAACTGTAATACATTCTACTTACTAAATATTGCAATTGGCAAAATGAGAATCAAATCTATGAATAGAAACTAAGTCCAATCAGTAATCCATTTTGGCTTTAGTTTAGATTTTGCGACTTACTTGAAAGTCGCCAAGATTAGATCCTGACGTGTACAGAAAGCTGACAGTGGAAAACTGAATTGCAGAATACAGGCTCATGTATTTGAAGCAGCAGAAGCTTGTGACCAAAGCCGCCCGTCCTTCCCTAATGGCAAGATTAGCCAAAAGTTTACAGCCGTGACTCCTAGATACAAGTGCGAGTGGGTGAAAGGCAGGTAAGTAGAGAGAGGATACCTGATTAGCTTTGGAACGCAGGAGACGTCAAATTGACGGCTAGTGAAAGGAGCGGCGACAGATGCTTCGGCATCAGATAATGAGATCCCTACGTCTGCAGCTTTCAGGGCACCACAATCGTTAGCACCATCACCACAAAAGCCACAACAATAATCAAGCGATTGGAGCTTTTCGACAAGCTCATGCTTCTCATCAGGTGACATCCTGGCAAAGACTTTTGTACGCACGAGCATCTAGATCTAAGTCAGCTGGCGTGCGCACGTAGAAGTAGAATAGGGAATGAGAGAACGCTTGATAAATTATAGGAGTATATACCCGCTTGAGCACAGCCTCGTCCCCAGAGTCCAAAATCAATCTAAATATATCCCCGCTAATAGCAAGTGAATATTTGTCAATATTGCAAATGTTCGCAGGTACTGATAGATCTACACCGGATGAAGTCACGGATGGCTAACTGATGTTAGCTTGAACCACGGGAAGGGCCCGAAACACACACCATTAATGTGCTTGGATCGAGTTGTGAAGCGGGATTGTCTACATTCTCCCAGCAAAGAGACGTTGCTAAATCAAGAGAGCTGCCTGCAATAAAGTTAGCCGAAACACTAAAATAAGAAGTGATAACAAACCTTCTACAGCGCGTGGTATGAAACATTGTTCATCCCTGCTGATTAAGTCACATTCGCGAGCAACACTGATTGCAGTTAATATATTGTCACCTGTACACATGATGTTACGTATCCCTGCATGATTTAGTTCTGCAATTGTTCCAGGAGTTGCTGGCTTTAGCTTGTTCTCAAAAATAATGAACCCAATAAACTCTAAGCCACTTTCTGCGTCTGCACGGGTCAGTTTTTGCACTTTCATCCAGCTCAATTTTGCTTCGTATTTGGCAGCACATGCAATAACGCGGTAGCCCTTGTGGGTGTATTGATTTAAGGTATTTTCAAAATCATAAGGCACTGATCAACTTAGTATTCGCCAAGCTCCATACTTATGCCTTAGTGTATACACTCACAGCTTTCAGGGAGACATATGGATTTGATACTCTCTGGTGCGCCTTTGACAAGCACACTAACACCGGCGTCGCCATATTGCCTTACGACTGCGCTGGCACGTCGCAGTTCAGAGACGAATTCAAAGCTTCGTAAAACACCAAGCTCGAATGGGACCTGAATTTGTGTTAGTCTCAACCATTGCTCATATTCCCTCCATAGTGCATAGCCTAATCCAGAGAGTGCCCTTACCGAAAAATCATCCTGATTAGGAGGTCTCGCAATAGAAGGCGATATTGTCTCAAATTTAGAATCAAGTTGTTCTGAGCCATGACCACCACCTTCCTGATAGGACCAACCAGTGAACTGAAACATTTTCACATCTAGGGGATCCCCTAAGAGCTCACCATCCACGACCCTCAAGGAATGACATGTTGCCATGATGTAGACTATCCTACCATACTTACTATGATCATGTAAGGGAAACGTAGCAGATCCTCGGGATATGTCTGAAACTAATCCTGACAGGCTTCGAAGGCAGTCAGTTATAGTATATACAGAGCGTGTTCGAGGATACAGACCTCCTGTTTGGACCCATTGTTCGTACGCCCAGAACATCCAGCCCATCCTCCGTGAGAGTTCCTGTTTTATCGAAACAAACGACGTCTAGCTTACCCCCGATATTGACCCTATGGAATAAACTTAGCGTTCCTGGGTGCGTCAAAAGAATGCCACTCGTACCTTTGTGGACTAATGCAGAATATTTGGTGATTTTTCAGTCGCGCGAGCGCAAAGTTGGTGCCAATTGTCAACGTTGCTGGTAAGGCAGGTGGGACGATAATCGTTATCAGATCGAGAGCTCTAACTATTATCAGGTGCCAGGAAAGCTAGGTAGCGTCAGCTGTTACTCTCACCATAAGTTTATTTGAAAACTGACCCCTAAGTGGATGAAGTTGATGAACGAAGCTACAAATCCCAAAAGAGCAACAATAGCCATAACGGAGATATAGCGAAATGAATCTCGGTAGAATCTAAATCCTGAAGGCTTGGGGAAGAGCATAGAGCGGACCAGCGCACCCTTCGTTGTCGAAAAACCAGTTCTTAAAACGATTGCTAAAGCAATAGCGTCGTCGTCATCGCTATTCTGAGGGCGCCGTGTTCGAATGACTTTTGTACCACAGAAGAGGAAATGTCTTGCTATATTAGGATGCACGGAAGGTGTGTTTATATTGAGGTACTGGAGTGCATCGTCTGTTAAGGGTGTTTTCGACACTGGAACGGATTCGCCTTGTGTCCTGTCAGAGCTTATTTATTCAAAAACGTTCAATGCGTATACACAGACCTGTGAGCATGCTCTCATTTACAATGCAGTCGCCGGACAACAATATACAGTCGCAAGGAACCTGGCTAAGTGATGGATCCGAAAATTCGAACACATCGCCTGGGACAAGTTCCCAAGAGGCGACAGATCGCCCTATAGCGTTGGCATCAGCATTAAACCTAGCTATGGTAAACCACCCAGTAGGAAACTCACAAAAGCCATTCCTAAGAACACGAATATCACACTCGAACAATGAGATCTCCCTTAGGCGACTCATAGTCTAAATACTATGGTGAGCGATGGATGGCATGCCATTCTGGGTCACGTACCGATTTAGTCTCAAGTACCGTTGCGCTAATACTGAAGACTGATATAAGAAGTATACAGACGGCATAATAGTAATACTCGTCTAAGGACCAGAGAATGAGACTCCCAAGTTGGAATATGTAAAAAGGATGAAATGCCTTCTTTGGTGAGAATTTCCTATATGAGAATGCAAGCTGGATCTTAACACTTACCTCATCCATGAGAAGTTGGAGTAATGACTTTTGCTGAACGTCAATGAGGTTTCTGCCAAAAACTTGCTCCCGACTGTCACGATCATCGGCATCTAATCCGGTCCTCATCATCCTCGTATTTGTCCATGACGGGTCTTTCCAGCCACTGATGAGATCAAATTTATCTTCAAAAGGATGGTAAAAGAACCGAAGGTACCTGTAGTCAATGGAACGCAGTAACGAAATGGTGGCATCGTGATCTTCATCATAGTGATGATTTTCGGGGTCTGAAAAAATGCTAGAGAGAGGACGTCCATACGCTTGGCCACTGACTTGATATACATCGAATTGATTCCATTGGTCCTAGTACACTTAGACAATGTAGAGAAGACTTCACGGAGCATCACCCACCTCAATTGCTACCCACTGGCAGATGCGAAGTGGCGTAGGCTTTCCTACCATTCGTACTCGCAATCGCGGATACCAGCGGAATACAAGATAAGCAAAACCCAGGGAGATTACGCATAGGGCGTAATATAAAGCCAGGCCAGTTGCGATAGTCGAGAATCCGGCGATCACAATAGTCAAATCCTCCGACTCAATGTAAACTTTCTGGTTTAGCCGGCTATCAATTTTCCTATCCTGTGAATATGACCCGATGGAACAATGTCGTCGGGGTAGCAAGGGATCTTCGGCAGAAGCTCGCGAATACGATGGTCTTTTGGATCGTAGAGAAGATCTAGCAGACACATTTGTTGGACTGACGTCACCTATTATTCTATCATCTAAATCGCTTTCGACATCCACGGCATCCTCATCTGGCCACTCGATGAAGTTTTCATCATCTTGAAAATACGTGAAACTGACGGTAGAATCTTTTCGGTTTCGGCGGTGGGAAAAGGAGACAATACTGGACGGAATGCTTTCTGAAATAGGCCCATCAAACACCTGTCCAAGTTGTTACACCTCACAAACGGGACCCCTGAGAATTCTAACGTACCTCATTGCGAGCCATCTCTACATCGGAAATGACGCTATAACTACAAAGGAATCAGCAATGTTCACTATAACGCTGCTCGGCAAGTCTTATAAACCTGCTTCTCAGAGAGTCACGCCGATGGTTGGCTCTAGGGCCTGAAGAATCGACTGCCCCGGGCTCTATCGATGTAGAATTTTCCATCCCCTCGGTTTTATGTCCCTGCAGTTTATTCCTTGCCATTAGTTAAACGCCTTGGGGTTCAAATGAGTGATTAAATACTTATGTTGGCATTGGCAAAGTTCGCTAAGATCTGCACTGATGTAGAGTAGTTTGATCTGCCGAAGAATATATATATATCCGTATAATTAGCCCACAGCTCGCTGTGTTGACCACTTTGTTAGCTGATACTTAATTCAGGAAGGAAAAGCAACTAGGCGTGATGGCTGCTCTGTGATTAATACAGAGTAGGTACTGATGGTACATTATCTACACGTGATCCAGATATGTAATTAGTAACAATACTACTTGGTCAGTCTTATCAGTATCTTTCCATTGGATACCAGATGACTACACTAAGTATGATGGCTAGTCTATCGGAAGAGAGTGACATGAACGGGAAAAGCGAAACAACAGAGAATTAACTGAAAAAATGCGCTAGTAAGGCGCCATTTTAGTGTCATTATTTTCTAATTATACTGGTTATAGCATTAGAATTGGGCACTACTGTTCCAACAATGCTATATCGCTGAGACATACCTAATAACCAAGTGATTACTAAAAGGGCTGTCTGCTGAGGTACGCTATATAGCGACAGCAACCATCAACATCTTTCTAATTCCGGTGATAAATTTGCCTCAATTGTGTTTTCACACGCGCTTGCATATGTAGGTTATAGTTGTCGCTTGCCGATGAGAGCAAGTTGTTTGGTATTGTCTTTATGCTCGAGGTTCAATCTCATACTCAATAATACCAATGAGCGGGTTCTCTGTACATACACAACACACATGCACATATTGGAATATTAAAGACATTGTAAATTTCGAAAAAGCAACATCTTTGAAGCGAACAAAGTAGGAATTTGATAATGGTAAAATCATATAGACAAGCGAAGCAAATTATTTACAGTAAATAAACATTAATGTTATCAGGATAATCATGCTCTGTATATCAAGGCATTCTTGACACTCACTGGGTTGCCCAGATGTATTTAAGTTGCTTATTGTGAAGTGAGCCAAGCAGCTGGGTTGTAATACGTCTACGGCTGTACAAGAATCAACTACCCTGTATGTTAAATGCTACCTAACATATGGAGCCTTACACGTATTTAGCATTAATACAGTAAGGTATTGTTGGGAGTGTTCCAGAGGTTCTCAACCAGACAGGTCTCAGTCCCGCCAAGCCCCTCGGTCCAAGGGCGCTAAGGATCCCACCAAGCCAGTATTCCAGACCTCGCAAAACTGAGGCGTATCAAATTCTTCCTCAACATTCGACCTTCCTCTGCGACAACCCCTCGACTTTCATTAGATCCACCGTTGAACTTTTTATTTTTTATTTATTTATTTATTTTTTTTTTAAAAAACAAAATATCTCTCGCAATGTCTGAACCCATCAGGAATAAGAAGGCGGATTTTCCTGTTGCCCCGTAAGTTTTGACCGATTCATAGGACCTGCCCTTTGCAGAGGTCCATTTCGGTCTCTAATCATCTGTGACAATAATAGGACACCCCAGAACACGCCAGCCAACAATGCCCCCATCTCATCCCATGCCCAGCAGCCTGGAATATCCAGCATCAAAGAAGGTACAACTTAATGAGCAGTATGTCTATACACGACGCATTTCTAATGATTTCATTGTAGAATCGCTCGATCATGCCACTGCCGCTTCCTTATTTGCAAGAAACCCTGGGCTTGTTTCTATGATCCAAGGAAAGCTGGGGTCTCTTGTTGGTCGCTCCTCAGGATATATCGAATCTCTACCCGCACCCGTCCGTAGACGTGTGGCTGGACTGAAGGGTATCCAGAAAGAACATGCAAAACTGGAAGCTCAATTCCAAGAGGAAGTTCTGGAGCTCGAAAAGAAGTACTTTGCGAAGTTTACTCCTCTCTATCAAAAACGTGCCACAATTATCAATGGGGCTGCTGAACCAACCGAGGGTGAAGTCGATGCAGGCAAAAGCGAGGAAGAAGATGTGGATGCTAAGAGCGAAGAGTCCAAGAAAGATGATGACAAGGAATCACTGGCTACTGGAATACCGGAATTCTGGCTTTCTGCTATGAAAAATCAAATTTCCCTAGCAGAGATGGTCACTGACCGAGATGAAGAGGCTCTCAGGAATCTTACTGATATCCGGATGGAGTATCTTGATCGTCCGGGCTTTCGTCTGATCTTCGAATTCTCAGAGAATGATTTCTTCACGAACAAAACTATCTCGAAGACGTATTACTACAAAGAAGAAAATGGATACGGTGGCGACTTTATCTACGATCATGCCGAGGGCACCAAGATCGATTGGAAAGAAGGCAAAGATCTTACCGTTCGTGTCGAGAGTAAAAAACAAAGGAATAAGAGTAAGTGCAATTCACGGCAATTGTCTAATGGCGAGGGTTGACTGACATAATCCAGATACAAAGCAAACCCGCGTTGTCAAAATCACTGTTCCTACAGAGTCGTTCTTCAACTTCTTTGCCCCTCCACAGCCCCCAACGGATGATGATGATACTGTCGCCACCGACATCGAAGAGCGCCTCGAACTAGACTATCAGCTTGGAGAGGATATTAAAGAAAAGCTCATCCCTCGTGCAATTGATTGGTTTACTGGCGAGGCTCTCCAGTTTGAGGAATTAGGCGATGATATGGACCCGGATGAGTTCGAAGACGATGATGAAGACGATGAGGAGGATGAAGATGATGAAGACGATAGAAAGTCTGATGATGTGGACGATGACTCTGATGAAGAGGTATTACACCCTCTGCCCGTATGAATCAGAGTATCTTTGCTAATAATAACTAGGACGGTACATCAAAGCCGAAGAAGGAGGCGGCGGAATGCAAACAAAGCTGATTTGCGTCGACGGTGATTCTCCATCATCAGGTAGAGCATATGCTCAACTGCTTTTACACCATATCTACACTTGACTTTTGGTGCTCTCACCCCTTGCCTTTTACTGTCAAATTGCTCCATTCCCCTTAATAATGTGACTTGAGATCCATTTAATCATCACAAAGTTCCAATCTGTGTCAATGCCGAAATGAAGTATGTATGTGTACTTTTTACATACGACGCTTCAAGTCATTCAATGATACGCAAAGGATGGTTTTCATTTGATGAATGTCAGGGGCGAGGTAGCCCCGTTGCTTACGTTTTACTTCCATTTGCCTATTTTATTCAAACCATTCGAAGTATTGGCGGCGTGAGGAGTACGCTTCATTTAATAATTCCGAGCTGTTATTTCAAACGATTTACCCATGTATACATCGCATTGAAGATAGGTTTCATGTCGACGACGCCTGGTATACCTGAATCAGAAGGGGAACATCAAAATATTTCATTGATTCTCGAATTAATAAGAAAAAGAAGGGAGGTGGGGGGAGGGGAATTGGGACAAAGACAATTGAATGTTTAACTTGTCTCTAGTTTCATGCCTCACTAAGAACAGGTAGTCTTAAAACTGAAATCTAATGTCCATCACTTTTTATACAAGTGACTTCATTTCTCACCGCTTATTCAAAAGGCATTGGGGTTTCCATCCCTTTTTCCACGTAGTCTATCTCCACCCATCGAGCCCTAAGTTAACTTACTAGTATTATTATACACCCCGCTCATGATTGAGTGTTTTTTTCATGCCTATAGATGCTAGCAGAACAGAAACGTAGACATCATGCGGAGGAATAAATAGTGTTAAAATTCTACCAAAAATAAAATAAAATAAAACCCCCCTTGTCTGGTATACTACTCCGTATAAACCTTGTTGCGGATGTCATGTTCTCCGTATAGCCATACAATTGGGGGTAGCTCTACGGGCCTAATTCTTGGCGTTGAGAATTGTGGGGATTGTTTCGACGAGTGGCGCGGCTCTCCAGCCTCAGGGGTCGCGGCTCGCTAACGGCCAGCTGTTAGTCAATAACTTCCCCCTCTGTATGTAGAGCTTGAACCTGTCATCCTCCCTTAGTTCTATTATTGAACCGGTCAGTGGTGGCATAGGTGGACCTGTCACTCTGAATATCTGGCATCAAGGGCATTCGATTTATGCTCCGCTGCTAGATGCCTACGACAGCACTTACTCGGATTCTCGAACACCCCGTATAGTTCCTCGGTCCGGCCTTGTTCCTGCCCTGGTTACTCATTCTTTGCCCGACAATAGTCTCGATGGCGCACAACTATGAGGTTGGGACGAGGGCTTGGCAGCCTGATCCGACTGAAGGATGGGTAGCATCCGAGGTCAAGGAAAAGCTTGTTGATGGCGATAAAGTCCAGCTTGTGTTCAGTTTGGAAAATGGAGAGGTTCGTCTTGGTCACATCCCCCCTTCGTCGGATGAATGATACACTTTTACTAAATATATTGCCCATAAAAAGTCAAAAACTTTGGAAACTACACAGGCGGAGTTACAGGTGGATAATAATCCCAAGCTTCCCCCGCTAATGAACCCTGCTATGCTCGAGGCGAGCGAAGATTTGACAAATCTATCCCATTTAAATGAGCCAGCCGGTTTGTCCTAAAATCTCGACTTTCCCTTAACGAGGCTAATATCATCGAAGTGTTACAGGCCATCAAACTACGCTACGCACAAAAGGAGATCTATACCTATAGTGGAATCGTTCTAATTGCCACCAATCCTTTTGCTCGAGTGGATTCTCTCTACGTTCCACAGATGGTACAGGTATATGCTGGGAAACACCGCGCTTCGCAGGCACCGCACTTGTTTGCCATTGCTGAGGAGGCATTCGCGTAAGAGTTAATACCCTTTCGTGGTAGTTCTGTTACTCACAAGACATAATGGCAGTGATATGTTGCGGGACAGTAAAAACCAAACAATTGTGGTTTCTGGAGAGTCGGGTGCCGGGAAAACAGTCAGCGCTAAGTATATCATGCGGTATTTTGCAACTCGTGAATCGTCAGACCAGCCCGGAAAGTATACCACAAGCAGGGCAGACGCTATCAGTGAAACTGAAGAGCAGATATTAGCGACGAACCCGGTTATGGAAGCCTTCGGTAATGCTAAAACAACCCGTAACGACAATTCGTCCCGATTCGGTAAGTATATTGAGATAATGTTCGATGATAGGACCAATATCATCGGTGCCAAGATCAGGACCTACCTTCTAGAGAGGTCGCGTTTAGTCTTTCAGCCACTCAAGGAACGCAACTACCATATATTTTACCAGCTGGTTGCTGGTTCGACAGACGCGGAGAAACAAGAGCTCGGACTCGTATCAGTTGAAGACTTCGACTATCTCAACCAGGGTGGGACACCTGTTATCGAAGGGGTGGATGACAAGATGGAATTTAACGCGACGAGGAAATCTTTAAGTACCATTGGCGTCCCCGAGGACACACAAGCCGAAATATTCCGTATCCTTGGGGCACTCTTGCACCTAGGTAATGTTAAAATTACCGCCACTCGAACTGAATCGACTTTGTCCTCCTCAGAACCCTCGCTTGTCCGAGCCTGTAACATGCTTGGAATCGATGCCAATGAGTTTGCGAAATGGATAGTCAAGAAACAGTTAATCACACGTGGCGAGAAGATTACATCGAATTTGACGCAACAGCAAGCCATAGTCGTTCGTGATTCGGTCGCAAAGTTCATTTACTCCAGCCTTTTTGATTGGCTTGTTGACAAGATCAATCGAGGGCTAGCTTCTGGTGAGGTTCTCAACAAGTTCAAATCGTTCATCGGTGTCCTGGATATATATGGATTCGAACATTTCGCCAAGAATTCATTCGAGCAGTTCTGCATCAACTATGCAAATGAAAAATTACAGCAAGAGTTCAACCAGCATGTGTTCAAACTTGAGCAAGAGGAGTATATACGAGAACAGATTGATTGGACATTCATAGACTTCTCAGATAATCAACCATGCATCGATTTAATCGAAGCTAAACTGGGCATCCTGTCCCTTTTGGACGAAGAATCTCGTTTGCCGATGGGTTCTGATGAACAGTTTGTGACTAAATTACACCTTAATTTCGCCGCTGATAAGCAAAAGTTTTACAAGAAACCCCGATTCGGAAAATCGGCATTTACCATTTGTCACTATGCAGTCGATGTGACCTACGAATCTGATGGATTCATAGAGAAGAACAGGGATACTGTGCCGGATGAACATATGGAAATCTTGCGCAATTCCTCCAATGGGTTTATCAAAGAAATTCTAGACACTGCTGCAGCTGTCCGTGAAAAAGATTCCGCATCCATTTCATCTAAGCCCGTTGCTGCCCCCGGCCGTAAGATTGGAGTTGCTGTGAATCGCAAGCCGACACTTGGGGGAATCTTCAAGTCGTCACTAATCGAGCTCATGAACACCATCAATTCCACTGATGTCCATTATATACGTTGTATCAAGCCCAACGAGGCGAAAGAACCTTGGAAATTTGAGGGCCCTATGGTCCTTAGTCAGTTGAGGGCGTGTGGTGTCTTGGAAACAGTCCGTATCAGCACTGCCGGATATCCAACTCGCTGGACTTACGAGGAGTTTGCGATTCGCTATTACATGCTGTGCCATTCATCGCAATGGACGTCCGAAATCCGGGAAATGTGCCATGCGATCCTGCAAAAAGCTCTTGCAGATGGTAGCAACAAGAAACAAGACAAATACCAACTAGGGTTGACTAAGATCTTTTTCCGAGCAGGCATGCTTGCCTTTCTTGAAAACCTCAGAACGTCTAGATTGAATGAGTGCGCTGTCATGATACAAAAGAATTTGCGGTGCAAATACCACCGACGCCGTTATCTCGACGCTCGTGCTTCAATTCTTACGACCCAAGCTCTTATCAGGGGATTTCTGGCAAGGCAACATGCGGCAGAAATACGCAAGGTCAAAGCTGCAACTACTATCCAACGGGTGTGGCGGGGACAGAGGGAGAGGGAGAAGTATAACCTTATCCGTGCGAACTTCATCTTGTTCCAGTCAGTCGCGAAGGGCTTCCTCTGTCGACAGAATATAATGGATACAATCCATGGCAATGCCGCAAAGGTCATACAACGTGCCTTCCGCTCGTGGCGACAACTACGGGCTTGGAGACAGTATCGACGAAAGGTAATCATTGTGCAGAACCTCTGGAGGGGTATAGAAGCGAGAAAGCAATACAAAAAGCTTAGAGAGGACGCGAGGGACCTCAAGCAAATCTCCTATAAACTGGAGAATAAGGTAGTTGAATTAACCCAATATCTTGAGTCTCTCAAACGTGAAAATAAATCCTTGAACTCACAACTTGAGAACTATGAGACTCAGTTGAAGTCATGGAGAAGCCGCCATAATGCTCTGGAGAATCGCACAAGAGAACTTCAGGCAGAGGCAAACCAAGCAGGAATAAATGCCGCTCGCTTGGCTGCCATGGAAGAGGAAATGAACAGACTCCAGCAACATCATAGCGAAGCACAGGCGACCATCAAGCGCCTTCAAGAGGAAGAGAAGGTCTCTCGGGAATCTATTCGTTCCGCAAATGAGGAGTTGGAGCGGCTCAAGCAACTAAACCATGAATCTGAGGACGAAAAAGTTTCTCTCCGTCAGCAAGTTGCCGACCTTGAAGAGCAACTGGAGCTTGCGAAAAGAACTTTACCTGCTACTGGACTGAATGGAGACCAGCCAAACGGTAGCACTATCCCAGCGCCTGCAAGTGGACTGATCAATCTTGTCTCTTCCAAAAAGACAAAACCTAAAAGACGCAGTGCTGGTGCAGAAAGGATTGAAACGGATCGTTTCAGTGGTGCATACAACCCGCGACCTGTTTCCATGGCAGTACCCAGTTCTCTTGGGCGTCAGAACCTTTCGGGCACTACATTTTCTCCTGGTCTAGATTCAGTCGAGGTGGAGCTCGAGAATCTGTTGTCAGAAGAGGATGAACTGAATGAGGAGGTCACGATGGGCCTGATTCGCAATCTTAGGATTCCACTCCCTAGTTCCACTCCACCACCAACTGAGAAGGAAGTATTGTTCCCTGCCTATCTGATCAACCTTGTAACTTCCGAAATGTGGAACAATGGCTTCGTCAAGGAATCCGAGCGGTTTTTGGCAAATGTCATGCAGTCGATACAGCAGGAAGTCATGCAACATGATGGTGATGATGCTATAAATCCTGGGGCTTTTTGGCTATCTAACGTGCATGAAATGCTGTCTTTCGTATTCCTTGCTGAAGACTGGTACGAAGCACAGAAGACTGATAATTACGAGTATGACCGGCTGCTAGAAATCGTAAAACACGATTTGGAGAGCTTAGAGTTTAACATCTACCACACTTGGATGAAAGTGCTCAAGAAAAAGCTCTACAAGATGGTTGTTCCTGCTATAATCGAGTCTCAGTCCTTGCCAGGATTTGTTACGAGCGAGACGAATCGTTTTCTTGGAAAGCTTCTTCCTTCCAATAACAACCCAGCCTACAGCATGGACAATCTTCTTAGCCTTCTGAACAATGTCTACAAGGCAATGAAAGCTTTCTATCTGGAGGATTCGATCGTTATTCAGACTGTAACAGAACTACTTCGGCTTGTGGGTGTCACGGCTTTCAATGATCTTCTCATGAGGAGGAATTTCCTATCCTGGAAGCGTGGACTCCAAATAAATTACAACATAACTCGTATCGAAGAGTGGTGTAAAAGCCATGATATGCCAGAAGGGACATTGCAACTTGAGCATTTGATGGTAAGCGAGCATTCCTAGACGCCTTTGCCGCTACTCACTCTCTTTCTAGCAAGCAACCAAACTTCTTCAACTGAAGAAGGCCACCCTGAACGACATCGAGATCATCCAGGATATTTGTTGGATGTAAGGCCCTGTGCATTACTCCCCATATAAGTCAATCCCTATAAATAGCTAATTTTCGTCCAGGCTGTCCCCAAACCAGATACAGAAGCTCCTGAATCAATATTTGGTCGCCGATTACGAACAACCCATCAACGGCGAAATTATGAAAGCCGTGGCCTCCCGTGTCACAGAGAAAAGTGACGTGTTGCTTTTAACGCCAGTCGATATGGAAGATAGCGGCCCTTATGAGATTGCCGAGCCTCGTGTCATTACGGCTCTAGAAACATATACGCCCTCCTGTAAGTTCTACCTCTGCCAGAACCATCAAATACTAATTTTCTAGGGTTGCAAACACCACGACTCAAACGTCTTGCTGAGATTGTCTCGGCTCAGGCAATGGCCCAGCAAGAAAGGCTTGAATTGGCAGAAAATGGCATAATGTCTACCGTATAATGCTGTATACTAGAAGTTGTGCTGTGTCTTTTGCTCAAAGCTATGGATGATGAGAATATGTGTTTCTTCTTCATTACCAGCGTAGGTATTTTATTGGACATAAGAGGGATATACTACAATTTTTCTTCTTGTTATTATTCTTTCTCTAGAGGTGACTTTTAATCCGGAGATGAAGCTAGTGAAGTTCTAGAAAATTTCTCACAAGCATACCTTGTGTCTGTGCATATAATATAGCTTTGGTGTATGGGGGGGTGTAGGTAGATGTCCACCCCTGTGTATTATTGCTATTGTTCTACATATTGTATCCATCAATTTTCGATGCTTATGAGCTAGTTAGACCACAGAGTGCCAGATAAGTTGCACTTATTTTTATTTGAAGTGTTTCCAGTATTCAAGCCCGGTTGTATATACCGGTAGAACTTGAGCGGGGTGAATGAAAGTGGGGAAACTTGGAAATGATCTCCTCGGCGGGCACTGTCCCAGCTTTGCTTTTGCTACTTTCTTTCATCAACTATTACCTGACCTTTGACAACTTGACAACCAACAGCAACATGGTTCCTTTCGCGAAGTTGAATTTTATAACTGGTAATAAGAACAAATTGGCAGAAGTCAAGGCAATTTTGGGCGATGTCATCGAGGTTGAGAATCAGGCGCTCGATGTTCCTGAGATACAAGGCACGATCGAAGAAATAGCCAGAGAAAAGTGCAGACGTGCAGCGGACCTGGTAAAGAGCAGCCCTTGATACACCGCTACCATGTTTTCTTGTACCAAAAACTTGTGATTCTAATACGGTTGAAATAGGTTGGTGGCCCGGTTCTGACTGAGGATACAGCCCTTGAATTCAACGCACTTCAAGGCCTTCCCGGTCCCTACATGTAGAACTCGTCCATCCAAAAACCATCCAATTTCAATGCTAACTATGCGAAAAGCAAATCTTTTCTTGAAGCGTTGGGCCATGAAGGACTTAACAAGATAATCGATACTTTCAATAATAGGTCAGCAGAAGCCGTATGTACGTTTGCGCTATGTCGCGGCCCTGGATCAGAGCCCATTCTCTTTCAGGGCAGAACACAAGTAAGCGATGAAGATACTAGTCTGGGGTGATTGATAGGGAGGGTTAATCTCATATCAACTATAGGGTGCAATTGTCAGACCAAGAGGACCCCCAAATTTTGGTATGTATTTGTTTGTTAGGATGACGAGTGTACGGCTTATTCATATCACCAGGCTGGGACCCCATCTTTGAGTATCAAGGGAAAACATATGCCGAGATGGATAAAGAAGAAAAGGTACTCTGCGACCCATTGTCTCTAGTCTTTTTCCTCTCTCCCCCCCCTTTTTTTTTTAATTTTTGGTTTTATTTATGTATTCTTTTTTTTTTTGCCCCCTGACTTCCATTACATTGACGCTAATTAAAATCTAGAACCGAGTATCTCATAGATATAAGGCTTTGGTCAAACTACAACAGTGGTTGAATGAGGAACGCCGCTGAACCTAAAGCTAGGATTCACATTTTGCCAAGGCTCATGAGCTCGGCGAGGAATGCTTCATTCTGTAATGTTAGGTTGGTTGGTCTTCCAACAATCTATCCAGGTGGAGATTCTTGCGCAGTTATTCTCTACATCGTCATCCTGCTCGCTGTTGAGCTCAACCACAACTTCCTCGTCGAAAGCTTCACGGGCCTCTTCCAGCAGGACGCCAAAGATCTCCGCGTCCAAATTCTCCTGCAATTTTGCTTGCTTATATCCCCTACAACAGGTGAGATCCTGTATGTGTTTGCAAAGGAAGGCTTTTCTTGTAAATACCTTGACATCAGTCGGTCATATAAAACAGATGTAGATGCGCATCGCAGTACCACAACGAGGTCAATCCAAGACTTGGGAAATAAATCGCACGCATGCCAGTCTACCAAAAGACCTCCTTGAGCCATTTCATCTTCAATGGCGTCTAGTAGCTATAGGTGCCAAAACCAGGTAAGTAGAGAGAATAGATAGAATGTGACAGATGTGGTTTTCATTAAGGCAATCGAAATTTGACGGAAACGAGAAGGTTATACACAATTGAAAACATACTTTGTCCTCATCGACAACCCAGGTTTCTAAGTCTTGGTCATAGCTCTCGAAACAACCATGATCTTTTGCGACTTGATTGATTGACAAATGGCGTAAACCAGTATCCTGCGCCAATTGTTCGCAGTGAACAGTCTTCCCTACACCGGGAGTTCCTGTGATAATCACATTCGGAGATGTTCTCATTTTGGCCCCAGCAAAGTTGCCGAGTGGTCGAAATCTATAATCCTTATGCGCGCACGATACGTGCTAGTGTCGATGATACATAAAATTCTAATATGAGGGGAATTTTACGTGGGGCAAACATATATTGACACCTCAGGCATAAAGAACCGGTACCCGGAACAAGTGCATCCGATTGTCAGACTCATTGTTATCATTTGGATTTGCGTACAGAAACTTAGCAATTAGTTGCCATGTGACATGATCATCTTTCACTTGACCCTAACACTATATCATCATGTGCGATTTTAAACCATCTTCTGAGGAAATTGAGGCTTTACTGGGCTCACTGTGTAGGCGCAGGGGCAGAGAGTCTACGATGTTAGATGGTCTCTTAGAACAAGAATTTGTAACTTACCTAAGAATCTCGAAGTTCTTATATTTTTGAAAATAAGTAGCATCGCGACGATACACCTTCAGTATTCGAGTAGGATCGATAGGTTTTGCAGGATGTTCTTCGAGCCGTTTCAAGGCGGATGGTGGTTTGAACATTGGGTCGAACACCAAAAGATTTGCAGCACCATCGATACGTATCTCAAACCCAATGACAGTCATTGAATGTCCTATTTTATAACAAGGGATCCGGCTCCACGTTAATAGTATGACAAAAGGGGGGCAATGATAGGACAGTTCAAACCTTGATGTTGAAGATAGACAGGAGGTAAATCGGTCTGGAAGACCTTATCATCCGAGCCCAGTGAGCACACTCGTCCAAAGTAGTCTGCTATGCATTTAAACAAAACATCATGGGCTCGCATATTTCTCACAGCCTGAATACTGCCAGCTTCACATCTGATGCCAATCAATGTTACATCCACAATTATTCCCAAAACAGACTTACTGTATGCCCAAACTTAGGAACAGAGCCTGCGCCTTTCCACTCAAATTAGAAACTAGTCGATATGCGTCTTTTGTTTCCACTTACTTCGGGCGTACCAATATACTTCCTAGTTCCACGAATGCCTCCTGTTTCTATCCTTCCGACGCTGTTAAATCCTTGATCCCATGCGTTCTCTATCATATCTTGTAGCTGCAAGATTGTGGGTAATGTCTCTGGAAATTGTTCATATCCTGGATACCGACATTCTCTAATGTAGGATATTTGCATCTGAATATTTCTATAGCCACAAAATCCGCCCTCATTCGGGATTTTTGACACTTGGAGAACTTTGGCGCTGCAAAGAAAGGCACGCCGTACCGATCTATCTTCCTTGCAGAGACGAACCAATGTCGGTATTATTCCACTGGCTTCATTTCTGGCCTTTCTGTGTCCCTGGATAGTCCCCCCCGAGGTGACTCCCCTAGAGCGTATTGATTTGGTACCTATTTCTAACAACTTTCTGAGCCAGGATGGCATCTGCTTCTCATGGGCATAGGGACCTAACTCCGTGCGCTGCCTCATTCATCAGTACGATCGTATATCATATTGGGACATGAACGGGGATTTTTTACCCCAAGCCTTTTTGCGCCTCCATCAAACGGTTTTGGGGGGCTACAGGAATTCTTTCTCATTAACACATCCTGGTCTGACATTTCCTCTCTTGATCGACCTTTCATTACTGACGTATGTACACTTTGGAACGTGTTCAGATCATCAGAATTTTGGACTTCCTGGGTTCTTGGGGGTTTACCAGCGCCAGTGGAGTGCTTTTGAAGGGTAGGCGTATGCTCTGCACAATGCAAACCAGGATGAGCAGCAAGCTCAGCATCCACTAATAATTCTCTGAGACCGCGGGAAAATGAAGTACAGTACTTACTCAAACAATCTTGTGAAATCCTGGGGTATGATGGTTCAAAATTAGAAGCTGCACATTTTGCGCTCGAGGCTGTTCTGGAGAAGTTTATATCACGGCATATACTTTTTTTCAGGATGACAGGACTCAATATGGTCCATGAGAATTTTATCATCACAGCCAGAGAAAGGGCAGAGATGGCAGCTTAGGCTGTTGAACCATATGAGTATTGTACTTAGGCGCCTATTTTTTTTTAATAGCCTCGGTTAAATGAATGAACAACTCAGTGTAGGCATAATCATTTCTTCAAGTAAAGGGGAAGGTGGGGAAGACAAAACAGTAACAGACAACGGGAGGTGCAAATGGCTCTGTACTTGAATGAATCATATACTTTATGATTTGGTCAATAGATAATGTCTACCCGTTAAGGGATGTTATCAGTCTTGTATCACTTAGTGACCTTTGAGTACCTCAGTGCCTATCGATACCTACTTTTACATACATACTTTTACAATCTATCGTGTACCCCAGGTCACCAGGGAATTACCAGTTGTTACCAAGTAGCTACCTGGTAAGAAACAGTAATTTACACAACCTGGCCACAAACTTTCCCCCTCGGACCGCGTTTCCTCTCAAATGACACGTATTACAGTTTAAATGCCGACTTCTATTCAAGAAGGTAACGGATATATGTCGGGTCCCGGGTCCACCGGGCTCTAAGTTGCGTCTAGAATTCTTGTTCAATTAAGCAACCTTTAATCTATGATATCTCATTGGACATTGTTCAATCGCCACCAAAACCGGTCGGAGAAAAAATACGCTCAAGGACAATCTTTACATAGTTTTTCAAATATTATAATTCATGTTATTTACCCGTGCAAAAACTGTACAGCTTTCTGGGTTTGCAGATCAAGAATATAAGTGCCAGCGCACAATATGAACAATGGTAAACAGTCAGATCAAGTTAAAGTGCAACAGTGATTTGATAGACTGTGTAGTTAAATTAGTAATAATTAGTATGACAATTTAGATGATAATTACCTAAAAGGCTACAGTAGAATCAAATATGTAAAACTGTCACGGGGTGACTCCCGGGCGCATTCAGGAGTTCCAACCGCTGCTCTACTGGCAAAAGACTAGGATACAAAGCTGAAGCTTTCCAATATACTGCACTCATTTATACAAGCTTCAGACAGATGTAACAGACAGGCAACTTGGAACACTGTGACAAAACCAGTACAACAATCTATCCATATTCACAGGGTGCTTAAGTAGTTCAAAAATTCTGTTACTAGTTAGTGATTAGATAGATACCTTCAGTTTTAACTAATAGTAGGTAATATTACTGATAGAGGTTCCTAGAAGATTACAATATCTTCCTACAAGCAGTTGCGTGAGGAAACAGTACCTTTACTATATTCATACAAAATGATTTGAATGTTGTAGTAATTCACTATTGGATCCATCCAATGACTAGGTTATTGCCTAGAAGAAGTTAGAACTTAAAGATACGGGTATATAGGTAGAGACCTGCATCTCTACTTTTGACCTTATTAGACTAGTAAGGTCAAGACTCAAAAGCGCCACCCCTCAACCTGCCTTCCCAAGTAGGAAGGCTGAAATTGTTTTTCCTGTAAAGTTTACCTAATTATTCTCAATTTTTTTCAACTTAATCTTTGCAACTTATGATGATATGTTACCTAGTGATTTGACCACTTAAAAAGGCCTTAGGAGGCTAGTTTTGAAGAAGTTTTATTAGAAGTCTTATTATTAGCTTAAAAACTAAAACAACCTGATTTAATACATTTAAAAGCTTCATTTAGTAAACCCCCTACATCATATTTATTATTTTGTATAGATGTTCTTTGATAAAAATTATTATATAAAACTATCTAACATGTTCTGCGCGAGCCGGTGTTTTTTTTTAGTCATTGTGTTGTCGCTTAGTCAATACGCTTTGCTGTTATTCCGTTCCGCCTTTCCAGCCAAATAGCGGGCGTTAGTTTTAATGAATCATCTTCAACTACTCAACGCATACGACAGCAACTTACATTATCTATATTAGTTTATCAATTTAGATTGCATAATTCTGCATTCTAAAGACTTTATAAAATAGACACTCTACATTAATTAAGATGCTTTTTAAGATATTGTATTGTAAAAAATATTATATAAACTTATTTTATATGTTCTAACTTCTGCACTTTCTGGCTTATTTTATCTATTTGTCGGCTTCTTTTTTTTTTTTTTTTTGGCTCGTTCCAATGCTTGAATTACAAATAAGATAGCCAGATATATCTGCAATACTAGGGTAAATTACAGCGTACGTGTGCAGTTGAGACATTTACTAGTAAATACGTGGCATTTAAGAAACAAGGCGCTTCATGTTGAGTCATCGGAACCTCCGATATCGTAACCCGCAAGAAAAAAAAAAGGCGGGATTGGAACAAGAAAAGCAAGAAGAAAAACCAATGTGACCACCCTACATTTATTTCCACTCATTACAACCTAGCTCCGCTTTCGCAACCCCGCCACTAGACATAAAAAGACAACTCCAGTGCCGAAGGGGTTATTACAGCAGTCGCAGCAATCCTAATCAACAGACTTATTTTGCCGCCAGTGACATTTAAGCATGGACCCTTGTATACAACCCAATTTGGATCCATTATCGATGATCAATGGCGGTCCAGGAGGCTCAGTGAAGAGCAATTGGGTTGTACAAAAGTTCGGAGGTACTAGTGTGGGCAAGTTCGCCCACAACATCATTGATCAAGTTGTGCTGTAAGCTAATTAAACCGCCGCAACTTTAAGTATACATTACACCAGTAATAAAACATGCTGACTTAATGGTTTAGACCAAGTCTTTTGGAACATAATGTGGCAGTAGTATGTTCCGCAAGAAGTAGTTCTACCAAAGCTGAAGGTACTACTAATCGGTGAGTCATGCCCCTACGTTTGATTATATTGTCGAGATTAGTTTGATCCAAACTCTGCAGTTGCATACTGACGTTAGTTTGTTCTCCAGGTTATTACGAGCTGCGCGAGATGCGGAGAATTCAAGATCACGACAATACCTTTCTTTCGTCGAGGCAGTCCGATTGGAGCATATTCAACTTATTGAGCATCAGATTCAAACCGAAGAACTCAGAGACCGACTGGTCATAGGGGTCAACGACGAATGCGAAAGGGTTTTGAAGGTCCTGGAGGCTGCTCAGACCCTCGGGGAAATCAGTGCTCGCTGTGTGGATAAGGTGATTAGCACTGGAGAAAAGCTTAGCTGCCGGCTTATGGCAGCATTTCTCCAAGACCGTGGAGTGAATGCTGAGTATGTGGATCTGGCGGAGGTCGTCGATTTCCCCATCTCCAGCCAGGGTCTAGATCAAGAATTCTACAACAATCTGGCTAGAGCTCTCGGTAGGAAGATTCAGGCTTGCGAGGGCAAGGTCCCTGTCATTACTGGATTCTTCGGTACAATACCAGGCGGCCTTCTTGATCAGATAGGTCGAGGCTATACGGATCTCTGTGCAGCTTTGGTTGCTGTTGGGATCCATGCCAAAGAACTACAGGTATGGAAGGAAGTGGACGGAATATTTACAGCCGATCCCCGCAAAGTGCCTACGGCACGTCTTTTGCCAGCAATCACTCCTGCAGAGGCTGCTGAGTTGACTTTCTATGGCTCAGAGGTTATCCACCCTTTCACTATGGAACAGGTTATTCGTGCTAAAATTCCCATCCGTATTAAAAATGTGATGAATCCGAGGGGCAATGGTACGGTTATATTTCCCGACTCGA
Source organism: Aspergillus avenaceus (assembly GCA_009193465.1). NCBI lineage: Eukaryota > Fungi > Ascomycota > Eurotiomycetes > Eurotiales > Aspergillaceae > Aspergillus > Aspergillus avenaceus. The sequence goes on from ML742211.1 coordinate 45,768, forward strand.
CCTACGAATTAGACAAGACGGCTCCAGGGCACGATCCACGATTATTCCGCACACGCAGCCCTAGTCAGATGCAACGGCCGAAGCGTCCAACCGCTGTGACCATCAAGCACAAAATTCTTGTGATCAACGTCCATTCAAATAAACGTTCCCTATCACATGGGTTTTTCGCTGGCATATTCTCTGTCCTTGACCGTTGGAGGCTTTCAATTGATCTGATCTCCACTAGTGAAGTCCATGTGTCAATGGCACTTCATTCTGAAATTCCTTTACTGAATGGTGTCGGAAGAGATGAATATCAGATAATTGATGAGGATCTAAAGGGAGCACTACGTGATTTACAGAAGTATGGAACTGTTGATATTATTCCTGAGATGGCCATTCTCAGTCTTGTCGGGAAACAAATGAAGAATATGATAGGAGTTGCAGGGCGGATGTTCACAACACTCGGGGAAAATAATGTGAATATTGAGATGATCTCTCAAGGTGTGATCCATTGTCCCAGCTCCAAGTGATTATCAGCTAACGTCTGTTTAAAGGTGCAAGTGAAATCAACATATCATGCGTTATCGAAGAGAGAGATGCAGATCGTGCTCTAAATATTATTCATACTAGCATGTTCACCTTTCTAGACTAGATGCACGCGCCAATGTTTTTCCTAGTACATCTTTGCATTTCTACCCCCCCCCCCCCCCCGTTCCTCTTTGGGAATCCTCTGCGAATTGCTAGCGGAGCTTTCTGCGCTAGGGTATTCATCATGACTTCTTTAGTCATACCGCAAAGCGCTATCATCTGTACAATTACCTGGTTGGTGGCTGGGAAATTGTCAGTTCGCATGATCAGATTGGCCCCATGTACAGTTCGAGTTGAGGCCTTCTCATTACATGATGGTATATGTCCGTTTGTATTCTTATAGACTATGTTTTCGATCAATTTTCTCTTAAGGTGTTGGGTGGGTATCATTATAGAGCAAATTCTTGTCTGCAGTGGCAATTAGAAGCTTTTGCATCTAATGTGATTGTTGCTGTTCTACTTAGTATGATAATATGGGTATCCTAGTAAGGGTTCAAAATTAATCTAATTCACCCTATTAAGGTTGATCGGTATTACATATTATGCGAGGGTTGTACTGCATGAGAAACAAAACTATGTGGACTCACTGTGCAATGCATGGGCGACCCAATATTGATATATTATCACCAAGCAAGCCCCTGATATGAGGTTAGGGTGTGAACTTTCCTTGACCAATGTCCTTATGACGCTATTACCCATCTGATAAACTTGGGTTTACACTATTGATGTGCTTGCAATCAATAAATTCTGGTTAATATAAAAGGCTTGCAGCTTCACTGCTTATTACCATGTCTTACTATTGAGTATAACTTGAAGCTGCATAGCGGGGCCCTCCTTGTTTAATCCCTTATGGTGAATGTGAAGAGCAGAGATAGTTAATTGTAATATACTGAACACAACCAAGTAGCATGGCGGTACAAAATGTTTTCTTGCAGAATCAGAGCAGGTCAGTACAGAATATAAAAGTATGTATATCTAGATCCCTGCTCTGCAAGCCTCCAGCCACATTGTTGTTGCTTCTAGGTTTATACATATACACTGGAGTACATCCATATGTAGAGCCACTTATGGTTTGAGTGTACTCTGTACACTGTACACTGTACGGAGTATATATTGTTATAGAACGACTATACTAATCGCGTCCCCTTCCCTGCCTGTTGATTTGAATGAAACACCTGATATCCAGCACCACCTGTAGATGAACTCTGGATATTCAAGTGCAATAATGAATCAAATATCAATTGGGCTTTTTGATTAATGAACTATAGACTGCAAGAGGCACTACTTTATGAAAAGAAACCCGAAGCCGAAGCAGAAAATTTGATGGATGTTAACCTTGACTATACTGTTTCATAGATTTATATAGCCTTTTGCACGGAATGATTTCTGTGAAAGGGCAATTATAAACTTTGCTCTTGTGAGATAATAAAGGATCTCAATATTGAAGGAAGGGCTATGAAAACAATTTAAAATATGTGGGTGGGGATCTAGACACCAGGTTCAGACAATGGTTTAAATATTACAAGCTACTTGGCACTAATATGGGCCCACAAGCGCCAAAGCATGTTAGTACCTGTAGTATTTAGAACTTCAATGGTGCAGAGGCCCCCTCACCGGCATGCTTGCCTCGTCATCCAATGGAAGTGGGGCTGAATGATCTGCTTTGATCGCTGGGTGATTAGACACAAAAGTTGCTTTTAGTGGCGCAATGCAGCAAGGAGCTGGCCAATAATGAATTAGATCTTGTGTACTGTCAAGTGTGACAATACTTGCAATCTGCTAGGTACAAAAGTGTCTAGGCTGCAATGGTGGATATCCCCTTCAACGCGTGACGCGAACGCGTCGTTAACCATACCTTACATATCTTGTACAAAGCCGCGAAAGATAGTGTCAACATCTTAGGCTGCTTCCTCATTCCTCAAACCAAGTAATTATACATACTCAACTTGGTTAATAACATATCTCGCGCAACCCCACCTCATCTGAAGAGAGTGGTTTTAGATCGTTCTCGTCTTCCCGCCTATCTACCTGTCTCACGTTTTGGTACCTTTTGTTATATTTTCCCTATAGTGCGCCCCGCGCTGTTTCTCTTCCAGGTTTGGCATCACCAAATATCAGCGGTTAGGTTGGGGTAGCTTAGTGCGCTCAGAGCTAGAGAGCAGAGAGGAAAACAATAATTTGGCAGATAAACAGACAGTGAAAGAGGGCAAGGAGAGACTTGAAACTTCGACGCTGACTGCTACCAAGCGTTGGTTGGTACTCACTACCCATTTCCCACCCTGGGCTACAGCCTCCGTAAACCTCTTTTAGTGGTTTTGTGGCCCCAACCCTTGAATTTCCCGCATTGCAACTGGAAATTATCAGTTGAAACTACCAAGAGTAGTGCTCTCCGGCCTCAACGCAATTCATGCTCGAGCGTGGCTGGTTCAATTGTGTTCACCGGTTTGACGTGGTGCAAACCCAAAGCTTCTGTCTGTTGCAGTATAGCAAAATATAAAGATTTCCGCTCTCGTCAAGCGCCTTCCGGCTTCTGTTGAATCAACCGCCATCATGAGCCCAGCGCATTCTGCGCCGACGCCGCAAGCCGATTTTAAAACGTCTTCCATTGTTGACAATGGTATCACCAAGCAGCGCCCTCAACTGGGGCCATCCCCCCTACCCCGACAACCGACTGAGGACGCTCCTATATCCGGGGATTGCGCTTTGAACCCGCCGTGTGCAGACACGCACAGGTCATCGCCAACGAAGACGTGCCGAGGGTCAAGTATCTCACAGGCTAGAGAAGGGAAGCTGGGATTTGTATCAATCACCGCTCCAGCCCAACCATCTTTCTCTACAGATTCGCCAACAAAAAAACCCCCTTTCAATACATACACCCATACAATTGCATCTTCATTGCCGCAGTCAGCCTTGTTCACAACGTTTTCCAGTATTAACCCTGACAGACAATCACAGGACGAGGGTCAGCCTCCGGAAGAATCCCCGAGTGATCATTTTGCCGATTTTCCGGAACCATCCTTTTCTACCAGACCACCACTGAGAAGGTCTCTTATGGAAGCTGCACCGTTGAAGGAGCGGTCTATGAAGAGGCAAAAATACGAAGGTGTAGATTCCATGCGACTTCCAGAGCCACATGAGATGCCCCCGATCGAAGATGATGGCACAAAACCGCCGTATAGTTATGCAACACTAATTGGAATGTCTATTCTACGCGCACCAAATAGACGCTTGACTTTAGCACAGATCTACAAGTGGATATCAGATACGTTTTCCTATTATAAGAACAGTGACCCTGGTTGGCAAAATAGCATACGGCATAATCTCAGCCTAAACAAGGCATTTATCAAACAGGAACGCCCCAAAGATGATCCGGGTAAGGGCAATTACTGGGCGATTGAGCCAGGAATGGAAACACAATTCTTGAAAGACAAACCTCTGCGCCGCGCTACTATGTCAAGTGTTCCTCTTCCGGCTGCTCCGCAAAGGGAGCCTACTCAACAAAACTCTACAACATCTACATGGACAGTTCCACCACTCTCCACTACAACAGCATCGCGATCGTCGAAGAACATGGATTTGTCCTCTGATGCGACGCTACCTGCCTCAGATCCCGCACTTCAAGAAGATGCAAATGATGAAGTTGCCAACTTGCCTGCGCCCCATAATCTTCCGCCACGGTCTTCCCCGCCACAACCCATACATTCTTCCCCTCCAGTTCCATCTCGGTTCGTTCGTCGAGGAACTCCGCCAACGCCATCTCAAGTGGCAGGGTCTTCGTGCGAGGTCCCTCGATCCAGAAAACGAAAATCAACCGCCATGAATGATAGTGGATACTTTTCCTCACTAGAATCTTCAGCCATGCGGCCCAACAAAGCTGGGCATATTTTGACCTCAGACTTGGATATTGACCCACCACGAATCAAGCGAGGTCGAGCAGAGGAAGAAATCGCACGAATCAGGAGTTCTTCGCACGATACTAGTCCAGGCAATCCGGGTGTAATAAATGAGGCTGGGCTTATAGCTGGATCTTCCCCACTCCGCGGAGAATATGTCAGCATGCTTCCACCTCCCATCACTCCGGTGATAAAGTTCAAGAAGCCTACAAAACCCCCGCCTTCAGTCTCGCCAAACACAAACCTTCGAAACCACCGGAAGAAAATCCAGCAGATGGTCAATTCGCCCATAAAACACCTCGGTCTTACAGATGAGGATATTCCTTGGAGCCCGGCCTTCAACATTCAGGATGAGAGCTTTACTCCAAATGAGAATCTCCATAATTCCCTTGATGTGTTCGCAGATGCATCCGCAGACAACATACCTGCATATGGCTCTCCAGAAAAGCGTTCTGCCAAGCGCACCCGAGCTGATGCGAGCGGTAATGTACTCGCAGATATCACAGCTATGAGTGTCAATAACCGACTCGGCTTATCCTCTTTCTCATCATCGAATAAAACGAAAGGGATCCTTTTCCCCGACTCACCCTCAAAATTTCCCGAATCAGGACACTTTATTGATACTCACGATGACTTTTTCTCATTTCATCTTTTCGATGAAAGCCAAGGAGATGTGGATGGCGTTGATATCTTACAAGGGTTTCAGAAAATAGGCGGTGGCAGCAAGGAAGAGATAACGAGATCTAGATCTCAGAAATCCAGGCCACAGCTTGATAAACGGAACAGCACGTTATTCTGAGTATGGCAATCATTCTTAAGAACACTCACCGTCACATGGTTCTCAAAATCGTGGCGCCCTAAGTGCGTGCTGCCCGAAAGCTCAAATTCGGGGATTTGAAGTCTTCTTTTTCTCACCCCCCACCCCGCCGTTCCCCACAACAGTATTATGTTTTCAGTATTGACTTTGCGTGATTGAATCTTGGAGTTATGGCCAAATGTGAGGTCTGGAGTCAGTTTGGACTTGATTTGACGAACCTATTATGACCTTGATGACTACTTGCTAAGATGTACATGAGATGTTATGTTTTGACGAGCCTGGATCTTCTGCCTATTCTTCCCCCTTGGAGCCTGCATTCATGTTATGAGTTCAATTTTATCCATTTTTCAATATCATCGTAATTTGTAATTCCACTGTCCGATAATGTTCCTCTTTTCTTTCCTTTGTTGTTGTTAATACTATCATGCACAACACAGCTTTCGTCTATGTATATATAATGAACCAGAAATTTGGTAACATGAAAAACAGTTTTGATAAGGGTATCATAGTAAAAAAAGCTTCCGGGGAGATCGGAAGCTTGCAGTCCTAGGTAATGGGAACTGTCCAGCAAGGGCATAAGAAACGAAGAACGGAATAAATGTGGCCCAATATATTTCCAATATGCCTCATACTTACACCCAGCCATCCATGCGTATCGATGTTCCTTCTACTCGTCCATGCTTCCGTAACGTTCATTTCTTCTGCCAACGCCCGCCACCTCGTTCCAATCTTGCTCCTTTCCTTCCGTATTTCCTTTGAATGTCAGAAAGAGAAGGAGATAGCAGCGAGGACCGAAGAAGAGAAGCTAATCGCTACTTGCGCAGCCTCTACACCCACAGCTAACACATTGTATTGTTTGGTCTTCTTTGAGTTGAGCCTTTGGGACGCGACATATACATGTTGCATTGAAGTTGGTTTCTTTCGTCTGTATGCACCGGAGACAACAAAGCTAATTTCCTCAAAGACGTCAGTCAAATTGACGTTCCCGAAGTCCAAAGGCAGAAAGCCTGGCAGCAATAGCACAAGAACGGAATAAGGTGATGTCACCTTCTCATAACCTTGCTTTTTCCACTTGGCGATCAAGTTGGAATCTGCGTAGTTGTTTTTGAGGAGCCATTCGTACAGCTGTTTTGATATAGCTTCTTTCTCATAGTAGAGGTCATAGATATATCTTGAACCTACAGGCACATGGTAACATGAGTTAATCAGCCATGGGCATAGCATAAGATGTGACTTACGCTGGTGGCTTATCTGGAATATTGGCCATAGCATCTCATGTTTCTTTTTCCCATCGTGTGACGCATTCTCCGCATCTTTCATCTTGTTACTGAACTCTAGCAGCGTGTCTTCGATATCATCGAATCCGGTCGGTGGCGGTTTGCGGTTGCGGGAAGTGCGTATAGGAGGCATACTCGAGATCTTGGTTATGTAGTGAAGGAAAACTTTCAAGCAGCAAATCCTAGATAAGATCAATCGACTTTCAAGAGCGCATGCCTTATCGCTGTGATTCGAGCAGAAAGAATTTAGCAGGATAATGCTCGCGGTTGTCTGCTATCTGTGGTCGTTTTCTGCTAAGAAAGTCCGCCTTTAGCCATCCCGAATTGGGACTCGACAAACCACTACCTTATCCAGTTACCTAACCTAGAGACCCTGGCACTGCAAGTTCTTAACAACTTCCTCCACCCTTTAATACCTGCGCCTATATCTTGAAAACGCGTGTTGTTTGTTGTTCAAACGTCCACCAATTAAAGCCACCATGGACCAGCAAATTGATGTCTCTAAATTGAGCGATGCCGACAAGAAGGAACTGAACCAAATTCTGACGAATGAGGCCCAAAAATCTAACATTCAGCAGAGTGAGTCAATTGGAATACTCCATCCAAGTCATTCTTCCATGGTCACAATCAATGAACTAAAGCATTCATTTTAGCCGTGCATCACCTCGCTGATGTGTGCTGGACGAAATGCATCACTACAAAGATCTCGTCCGGACGATTGGATCACTCCGAAGAGACCTGTGCTCAGAATTGTGTAGAGCGTTGGATGGATACCAACCTTGCAGTTTTGAAGCACCTTGAAGCTCTACGCTCACAATAATTGATTAATGGCGATAAAAGCACGGGTTTATGTAATAATCTGCCGTTATGTGGTGACGGGACGCAGAGCTTTTGTCGGACAAAATGTCTGCCTTCTAATAGACATAGCAGCTGGATTACATTGTACTATATTTAAACGAAAATGGAGATTGCATTCACTGCGATCCAAGAGTCATGGTTCTGTTTCGTGTTATAACTATACGCGGTCTCCAATCCCACATCTGACGCCATTCCTATAACAAATTCCACAGCCCACGACCAGCCGGTCCAGTTTACTAATCTACAATTACAATTCTCATTTACATATAGCTTCGGCTCAGGTTGTGTGAAATCATGATCTCAGAGGTACCTTCTTTGTTTTGTAATAATCATTCAGCCGTCATTGCAGCACGGGTAGCTAACTTTTTGACTGATATTGACGAACCACCGCATAAAACATAACAATTTCACCAAAACCCAAGGAAAATAGTAATCTAGACGATGGCGAGCTTGGTAGCTGCAATGTCCAGAGCATCCACATCAGGGGTTAGGCGAGCATAGGCTTTCTTTGATCCGTCGGGCCTATAAATTTGTTAAGCTGAATCCCAGAGAATAATTATCAATCCTTGATTCACGGAGGACCCATACCTGACGAGAGTGTTGACCTTGACCGTGTCGACATCGTAAAGCTTCTTAAGAGCCATCTTAATCTGACGCTTATTCGCCTTCACATCCACAATAAAGACCAAAGTGTTGTTTTCCTCGATCTTCTTCATAGCACTCTCAGTGTTGAGGGGGTAAAGAACGACCTTGTGGGAGTCGAGGCGAGGCACATGAGGGATCGACTTGCGGGGATACTTGGGCGACCGGGAAAGCTCAAGGGTCTTGGGGCGGTGGAAGGTGGTGGAAGTGCGGACCTTGCGAGTCTTGTGCGCCTGATCCGAGAGTTTAGTATTTGAAATAAGACGCGCAGTGTTTGATAAGTGCTAACATACGCCTGCACCCTTCAAGACTGCCTTGGCAGCAGCACCAGCGCGATCGCTGGGCTTGGTCTTGCCTGTGTAGAATAAAAAGCCTCCAAGTCAGCACAAATGCAAGCCATCATAAATGTCGCGTGCTTGTCCGAGGTGGCCATTTAGTGGAGTATCCAAAGACAATATGAAATGTAAAAAATCAACACACAATGTGCCACGATAGATGCTCCTCCCAAGATAGCTGGTTTTCTTGTGATTTGTGTGCGGAGCATTCATATTATTCATTTCTTTGGATTGTCACATAATACTTAGAATGACCTCTTTAGGATCGTGATTCCAAATCTGACAATTCTGCAACTCGAAAAGAAACAATGAAACCGTCCAGAATCGACCTACCTTGCTTGTTATCCGCCTTAGGTGCCATGGCTGTCGTCCGGCGCTGTCGTGATGATTGTCGCGGTGTCGAGTGTCAAAGTATTTCGAGTGCATTCGCTTAGCGAAAACCCTACGGCTTACCCTGTGGGTCACCTGACCGACCCTTCCAGTATTGGTGGTATGGTTATACGCTAAACTGGAAAAGGTCTTTAGTGTATTCCGCCGGCTGTACCTAATGTAATATTGTGACAATTAGTAGTCTAGTACAGTACGGTACCCCCGAAAAATTGTCTCGGGCCATCGTCACCTAACCGCCCCCTTCACTTAGTTTCGGGTTCGCGCCATACGCGACCCCGAAACTAAGTGAAGGGGGCGGTTACAAATTCAATTTCTTCGGAAGGCGACATGCAAGTCGGGTTTTCATGGCTGAGGGGTAAAAAAAA
>ML742212.1:0-54874 GCA_009193465.1 Aspergillus avenaceus
AAATCAAAACCTAGAATAACAAGGAAATGGAAATCAACTTCCGGTCCAAAGTATGCATGTTCCATGGACGCTTTGCTCATTACCGGTTCTAGTCACTTTATTAAATGAAATCCTGTATACACAATCATACCTCATCTCGCACAGTACTCCAACACCGTAACTAGTAATAGATCCATCCACACTTTTGGATCTATTTACGAATTCTGAAACCCAGTCCCCATTCCATGAACCCTTAGCTTAACTTAAAACATAATATGCACATTTACATGCATACATAAACTAGAATATCGAAAAGCCACCGATCACCGGACAGATCAAGAATGTTACATCCTAGACTAGATCCATGCAAGGGCTAACTTGCGGTCATATGCCAACACCCTAACCGAGTATAAACCTGGTAATATTTCTTAATCCCATCTTTATATTCTACTTCCAGTGGTACCGTATTTCACGTTCTACTTGGGTACTGGAAAGAAAAAGAAAAAGAAAGAAATGTGGGAATACTACGATAATAAAATTCTTTTTATAACGGGTGCCTCGGGATTCCTGGGTACGGCTTTGCTCTATCGCATTTTGTCGAAGACGGCTGTGGCTCATATATACCTTCTTAGTCGAGGTGGTTTACCGTATGTATACTTATTATATCCATATTTGCAATCGTTGGAATGGCTGACAAAAAAGACAAATTGAAAAACAATGGCGGCGATACCTACCAGAACCCTATATTGAAAAACTGCACGACAAGTCCCTCGTCACGATAATTCAAGGCGACGTTACAGAACCATATTTCGGGCAAACACCGCAATCTCAATCTATCCTGCGCCTGCAAGAAAGTGTAGATGTCATTATCCACGCCGCGTCGAGTATCAGTTTGACCAGTAGATTCGGGACTATCGTCGACCCTGTTATTCGGGCGAGCGTGTATCTAGCGCAGTTTGCATTGACGTGCCCCCGACTTATGCGCTTTGTCTACGTGTCTACGGCTTATGCTAATGCATTTCTGTATTATGAGGATGACGAGGCAGACCCCCTTGTCTATGAGGATATATATCCTCTCTCTGAGAAAGAGGAGACGCTGGATGAGTGGGCTCTGGTTCGGAAAGGGATCATACCGGCGCCTTATAAAGCGCATAACTTCCCTTGGCCGTATGCGTATGCGAAGCATCTTACTGAGCGTCTTTTGAGACACCTTTTCACCACCAATCGAGAAGGGGAGAAGAATGGAGGCGAAGAAAAGAAGGTTGAGCTCTTGATATTCCGCCCTTCGGTCATCGGCCCGTCCCAGTCTTTCCCGTTCCCGGGATTCTCATTCCCTAAATCCACCCCGGCTACCGTCCTGGCCGCAGGCCTGCTTCTCACCCCCTCCTTCATTACAAGAGTGTCCTCTCGCGCCGCCGACCCGTACAGCTCAACTACAGACGAAGTACCCGCTGACGTGGTGGTAGACAGACTCCTCCTCCACTTAGCGCATGGCACAACGGGCCCTGTACACGCCGTCGCGGGGCCGGGATCTCGGTACTCCTTCAAAGTGTTCTGGGATGAGGCGATGAGGCTGCGGAGACTGCCTTGGTCGTGTCGGAATAACTGGTTAGATAAAGATTGGAGAGATAAGACCCTTCATCCTATTGCTAGGATATATGTGATTTATGCTGCTTCGTTTCGGTTCATGAGTTGGAAGACTTTTGAGGTTTGTGAGCGTTTAAGTGAGGATGAGAAGGAGGGGCTGGTCTTGTTTTCGGAAGCAGATGGGAGGTGTGCCGGGTTGAAGGGGAGGATGAGCCAGATTAAGGAGGCGATGGAGATGATTACGAGGAGGAATTTCTGGGCGAGAGTGTTGTTTTGGCTGTTATATTCTTGGTAGTGGATTTTTGTTAGACTTTGTCTTTGCCTGTTTGGTATGCGCTTGAATTGATCTGATACGAAATGACAATGTGTTGTTTGCTTTCGTATCTGATAATATAAGATGTTTAAGTTCAAGGTACGACCTTGCGTCAGCTTGCGTTTGGTCGAGTAGTCTGAAGGCTCATGATGTGTTTAGTATAAACCAAGTAGAATAGCTTGTGTTGCTACATCACACGCTGTGCTTTGTAGATGTAAAGCAACTCACTACAATTTGTGCCTTCATAGTCATAATTGGCAAAACTCCCGTACTTTCCAAAACATAAGCCTTGTCTCGATCGCTAACAGACCCCTTCAGCAGATGCCTTGCAGCATGTAGTAGATCACCATGAATAGTGTGACTTTGAGATAATTATTCCCCAGAGCCCAGGCAATCAGAGTATGGGGAAGAGGAGATGTTACGAAGCAAGGGTAAGCTGGGTATGTAGGGTGACGTATCTTTGCATCAATCATGCCATTTGTTCAAATCACTTGATCCGCTGCATGTCAACCATGTCGGCAACCATGTCGGCAACAAGAGATGGAAACGTAGTCATGTTAGTGAGAGGCCGATCAGGGTAGTTCAGTCAACACTTGCCTTGTTGATCAGAGACTTCCATTTCCCAAGCCCATCCCTACCACCCATCCAAGGCTTAGGATAGTTCTATAATGGAGTGTCGTATGTCGTAACAAGAACATAAAGAAAAACCTACCTATATCCCAAGCCCAACCACAACCACCCAACCAGGCCTGAGAAAGGAAAAGGGGAGGAGAACATACCTGTCCCAAGCCCGTCCCTCCACCCATCCAAGGCTTAGGATATTTCCATAGGAGAGTGTCGTATATTGTAACAAGAGAATAAAGAAAAACCTACCTATGTCCCAAGCCCAACCACAACCACCCAACCAGGCCTGAGAAAGGAAAGGGGAGGAGAACATACCTGTCCCAAGCCCGTCCCTCCACCCATCCAAGGCTTAGGAGAGTTGCAAAGAGGAGTGTGGCGTATGTTGTAAGATAAGAATAAAGAGCCACTTATGTCCCAAGCCCAACCCTACCACCCACCGGGCTTGGAATGCTATTCAAGTGTCAGTAAAATATCCCTGAACAGACTTACCTGTCCCAAGCCCATCCCATACGCCCAACCAAGACTTGGGGTGTCTAGTGGTGGAATCTTTGAGGGTAGAAGCTGCTGTTAGCCACATCTAGCTATGGGTGGAGTAACTTACCCATCCAAGCCTTTGATGAGTGGTGCAGGTGTGCAAGACAAGAGGAGCGGGTCGGGATGACTGGAATATGTAGGACAGGTGATTTCCAGTCTTTGTGGGATCACGAGCGGGGTAAACGGTCATGATGACGAGGAAAGAGAGACTTGAGCGTGTGTTGAGTCATTGATTCTGGTGCGTTTGTATCTTTTGAAATGTAGTTTAATGGAGAAGTTCTGATCTTAGGGTACTTTTCGATCGGTAGCTTCTATTGTGAAGTTTTCTTAGAGAATGTGATACGCTGGTAAGGATACGATAGACTAGAATCTACTGATTTTCGTGGTTGATGGAAGATCAAAGATTAAGGCGTTGAAATCGGAAGGTACTCTCTGGAAAACTATGATGCTATTGTTCGTTCTTTCCCTTTTGGGCGAGCCAGAGGGTATGTATTTCTAGGGCTTGCCTCTACCACGTGTCACTCACCCGACCTCATCGAGAGAACAAGAGGCTCTTGAAGGTGATCTTGTAGTCTAAGAGTGTTTGATTGATATTTTACTCAGAATATACATATGCTTCTAGTCAGTACTACACCTTGGAAGCGCCCTAGCTTCTCAATAAACTCTCCAGGGCTCTAAATTTATCACTACTACTAAAAAAGGTTTCGCCTATTACCGAGACCAAACGCATCCATGGATTTGTGAGATCAAACTCAGCTACAATGGTCATAGTACTAATGATCCTGATATTGTTCGGTTTCCTATAAGGTTAAGGTTCTCTGAGTTCAGTCAAATATCAGTCCCACTTTTCGCATTAGGTCAAATGTTGGTATCTGTAACAGTTGCCCTTGCTCCTTGCGCATCGGAATTACCAAAGGAACGGTTCCGGAGGTTAGTGCACTAAGTAGAATAGAAATTGGATAGTAGTAGCGAATTTGATGAGATGAAACTTAGTTCTGTCATTGTAGTTACTATGCAATCATATGCGCAAGTGCTTGATAGTTGACCCCGATCTTCTCAAAGATTCAAATTTCTACAGCATCGAGCAGTAAGTTTGTCAAGTACTGAACGATCGGTATAACGTTCCCAGATTTTGAATAGGCAAACTAGTCTTTAGGCATGTCTTTTTCTTTTCCTTTTTTTCGGAGCTTCCGTTTCGATAATCCAGTCCCTTGCATGAAGAATGGAATGTGGAGACTTATTTACTTTTCTCGGCTTTCATCTGCATGCATCTCCGTCAATTGACGCAGTCCGGGCATTTTGCCATTGACAAGAAGATTGTCTCTGAGGGCACTTTCCACGCGCCCGTCGAGCTAGTAGCCACGACGCCCCACTGCGTTTGCAGAAACCGGAGATTATTCCTTCAAGAAATCCGGCCGTTTCACGTCTCCGGAATACAATTTAGGAAAATCTCCCACTTACGTTGAGCGATAAATCGTCGGTGGAATTCATTACCGAGCGTCAAAGCAACCCTTCACTGCATACGGACCCAAGAGGCCCCAGAAAAAGCAATTGGCTCGCCAACCAGACTGAAACTGTTGCAGGTACCGATGTGACACCCGTGAAGCGACCCAAGACTACCCAAGACATTAGTCTGGGGATCGGCGGTGATCGTCCGTGGGTTGGTTTTCAGGAATTCCCAGGCGGTTTCTGTTGTACGGACTTGGTGGGTTCTTGTCATCTGTCATTGATAGTATTCATAGCACTTACCAAAAAAAAATATATAATATATATAAAATATCTTCTATTCTTCATGATAAAATTATAGTTGAACAAGCTGGGAGAACATCTGGGGAAAAAGGGGCAAAAAGCGTTAAAGTTGATTAATCTTGATGAAACAATGACGCCAATCCTCCCAACGGTGGAGATGATTCGGATTATCCGAGAGGGAATCTCTGCAGAATCATCGGCCTTCCGGGTAAACTGGTTCATTACTTCGCTACCTTGAATAGATCTGATAAGCAGTGGACCAGTGGAAGAGACACTGGCGGAATTCCCGAGCATGTCTATGATGATCAGTGTAAAGAAAATTATAAGTATACTGGCCAAGTTTTCTGGCTCGCTCGAACATTAGAAAGCATTCAGGCCCGCTTGAAGATAGTCAAAATGAACCTTCTTTTCCTCGGTTTGCTGCCACTGGTAGCGTCTCAGTCGGTGTCGGACTTGTATGTCGACAACGCACCGTCCTCCCCCCGTCCTTATATCGTTCCTCATTACGCCAACTCCCATGCGGTCACGATCGGCAGCCAGCTCTATCGCTTCACCGTCACCGGTCCCTCTTCGGACTATGCGTTCACCTTGATGAGCACCAATGCGCCATACAGTGGTAGTCTAGGAGTGCTGCCGCATATTCACCGCAAGCACTACGAGAACTTTTTCAATTTCAAGGGTCGCTTCCAGCTGTGGGCCCAGTACGGTGAGGATGAACAACAGGCACGACTGTTGACACAGGGGGATTATGGGTCGGTGCCGAGAAACACCACCCACACATTTCAGATCCTGGATCCGGATACTGAGATGGTGGGAGTGATCTCTCCGGGTGGTTTTGAGTAAGTCAGAGAATTAAAAAAAAAAAAAAAGTCTTGGTCAAATGATGACTCTGACGTGATTTCTGCAGGGATCTCTTTTACTCCCTGGGAACCAACTATACCTCGGCCACCAACACGCCTTATGTCCCACAGGCGACGAATGATTCGTCGGCGAGTGGACCAGACCCTGACGGCATCTCCGGCCTGGAGTCCTTCGATGTTTACGCCCAGCTCTCTTTCGAGCCACGCCGGGACATCGCCAACGGCTCCGCGCCCTCCGACAAAGGCTGGCATACCGATTCTGCCTCTCTCGGGAAGCCTGGCAAGCCCTACTTCATCGCCAACAACTATGGCCCGAAGTATCTCAACTCAAAGCACGGTGCATACCAGATTGTCCAGCCACTAGTGACTAGCAGCCAGGCACAAGATACTAATTTCACGCTGTCAACGGTGATCATGAGTCGGCAGCGCGCGTCGAGCTCGGCTCCGACGTGGACTGCTGCGGGTGCTATAGCATTTGAAGTCCTCGAAGGATCAGTTCAGATCCAGATTGGTAATTATCCTGCGGCTCGGCTGGAAATGGGCGACGTCGCATTTGTGCCTCCGAGCGTATCCTATCGCTATTGGACCGAGGGATCATACGCAAAATTCTTGTCGGTAAACGCCGGTCGGGATGGACTTGATCAGCGATTGATCCAAGCGGGGAAAGATTGGGCATACCCTACTTTCCCCCGTTATTAGTGTAATCCATGCTGTGTGATTGGTGTGAAGTTGTCATGCTTTAGTGTGTTATATTTTTGGAAATACCAATCCGAATTAATTCCAAAGTAGAAGTTAAATTGGAATCCAAAATGAGATTGAGCATTTCTTTGGCATTGCGTGGTGTATCCCGGTTGAATAGATGGGTTGGCGCGGGGGTTAAGCTGAGGGGGAGGTCTTTTAGTGTCCATTAGTATATGCGTTAGTTATAAAATAGCTTCACCTCTTCTTGCCAAGGTGCGGGGGTTTAAACTTGGCGAGAAAAAGTCGAGTAACAAGAAAGGAATGAGCGATTAAATAGAGAAGGACACGAGAGGGCAAAAGACAGGCATTGTATCCCCTTAAAGATGCATGTCCGATCACCAATCGTCCCACTTAAGAGACTTGGGTGCATAAGAGCCTAAACAACTGTTCGTTGAACTTGTATTATTTTTAGAAGGATGATCAAAGTTTCTTTTTTTTAAAAAGTGGATGAACAGATCCCCTGCATGGGATGGCAAGGATGGTAGAGAACGAGTGGGATTGGAGAGGAAAAAGAAGAAGGAAGAGAGAGCGTAGTAGTAAGAAGAAAAAGATAGTAAAAGAATTGAGAAAGTGTGATGATGGAAACGGTGTGATAATGCAGCTCAGGTGCAGTAGTTTGGTTTTATTAATACTCTCGTAGCCCTAACTGGTTGAAAACTTATTCCCTGCACTTATCTTTTTCAAATAGTCGATGTTATGATTTGTTGAATTTGGTAATATAAAGAATTATATTAATCTTAATCTTATAATTATAATAATAAGATAATATTATTATTGTTATTATGAAAAGAAGAAAAAGAAAAGAAGAAAAACTCCACAAAAGAAGGGATGCTGAGTGCACGGGGATTGACTCTCAGATGCGAGACAACGATCTACAACTACATCTTGACCGACCTATCAACTAGGTAAAAGAAGACACAATGAAACGGGTTCAGGAGAGATGAGGATTTCCCGTTCTCAATCTTCTCGAAACATCTGAAGCATCAGGTCAACTTGTTCACTGCCAACAAACAGGCCCACGCAAGGAGGTAATCTAGGCAAAGAAAAAAAAAAAGCCAGTCTCTCGTTCTAGGCCAAAATTCTGAATAAGACTAGATTGAGAATGTTGATCGTCACCCAAGTGTGATTGCCAAGAGACCACTTACATTCCTACTTTTATTAATTCCGGTGGATCCAGTCGCTCTTGAAGTCATCCCCAATCAGCTATTACCAAGCATTGTGAGCCGAGACCTTCCCTTGATATATGTCAGGCCACTAATCAAATGGCGAAAGGTTGGGTAAGCTGTGATATCATCATAAATCTAATTTGTGAGATGGCTCCATTTATGACTTTTTTTTTTTTTTTTTTTTTTTTTTTTTTTTTTTTTTTTTTTTTTTTTTTTTTTTTTTTTTTTTTTTTTTTTTTTTTTTTTTTTTTTTTTTTTTTTTTTTATTTTATTGTATTTTTATTATATTTTATTTTGGTAGGGGTTATTGAACTTTGACGGATTCATGCATCAGCTCCTTAATTCAACATGCCAAGAATGGATCTACCATTTTCTCCCTTCAACGAATGGGCGTTTGAGACTGCATCCATCGCACTGAGTACCTTGTCCCTGGACTCTTGTCGCCGTTTTGAAGGGCCATCGTTCAATAAGAATTGCTTATCCGAACTGAACATGTCCCCAGTAGCCTAAGACAGTTCAGTTCCACTTGTATCACATCCACCTCCATTTTATTTAATTATTCTTTTTCTTTTCTAGGCTCTCATGTTCATGTAAGCAACCTGAGCTCCAATTGGGAACAGTTCGGTGGCTCCTTCGCTTTCGAGGGCCGACCTTACGTACCTGCCTGTCTTGGGTCTTCATGGATGTCCTTGGCTTGATTAGCTGATCTGCATTTGCATATAAGTACCTGCAAAGTTACTGCAGAGGTATCTTTCACTCGCGAGCTTTTCTTTGCTGTACGCTGATCATCCCATTGAAGCAATTGGTTAGTGTCATTTCTCTCTCTCTCTCTCTCTCTCTCTCTCTCTCTCTCTCTTCATTCACTAGGTTTAAAATTTTACCTTGTAACCTGTTCCCCAGCCACCTCTTTCTTTTCCTTTCCCTTATTTCCCACCTTCCTCGCATTGCTCATTGCTCATTGCTCACTTTTTCTCCTAGACTGTGTGACAGAATGCGTGCTGTGTCCCTTGTCAGCCTCGTTGGCATTGCCAATGCGGCTTGTCCGTACATGACCGGCCAGGTGGGAGGAGACAATGATGCCGCTGAGGCCACAGAGGATTTCTTGTCGCAGTACTATTTCGCCGACAATGACACTTACATGACTTCCGACGTGGGCGGTCCCATTGAAGACCAAAACAGTCTTCAGGTGGGCGACCGTGGTCCCACTTTGCTGGAAGATTTCATTTTCCGCCAAAAGATCCAGAGATTTGACCATGAACGTGTATGTATATATTTTTCTGGTGATGCGAGCGCGACGCTGATGAAATTAGGTGCCGGAACGTGCCGTCCATGCCCGTGGTGCCGGTGCCCACGGTGTCTTCACATCGTACGGCGACTACTCGAACATCACCGCAGCTTCTTTCTTGAGCGGCGAGGGCAAGGAAACCCCGGTTTTCGTGCGATTCTCCACCGTCGCAGGTAGCCGTGGTAGCGCGGACTTGGCGCGTGATGTTCACGGTTTTGCGACTCGCTTCTATACCGATGAGGGCAACTTTGGTATGTCACTGAACCAGTCCTTACCGACTCAGCATCGTCTAACAAACTAACTTGGACAGATCTCGTCGGTAACAACATTCCCGTTTTCTTCATTCAGGATGCCATCCTCTTCCCCGATCTGATCCACGCCGTTAAGCCCCGTGGTGACAATGAGATCCCTCAAGCGGCCACTGCTCATGACTCCGCCTGGGATTTCTTCAGCCAGCAGCCCAGCTCTCTGCACACTCTGTTCTGGGCCATGTCCGGTCACGGTATTCCGCGCTCGTTCCGTCACGTCGACGGTTTCGGTGTCCACACTTTCCGCTTCGTGACGGACAAGGGTGAGTCCAAGCTGGTCAAGTTCCACTGGAAGTCGCTGCAGGGTAAGGCTAGTATGGTCTGGGAAGAGGCTCAGCAGGTGTCTGGTAAGAACCCGGACTTCATTCGTCAGGACCTGTTCGAGTCCATTGAGGCTGGAAGATTCCCCGAGTGGGAGGTGTGTATCCCCGGTACCCCCTATCTCTTGTCTCTGTGCTAACCCGAGTAGCTTGGTGTTCAAGTCATGGATGAGAAGGACCAGTTGCGTTTTGGCTTCGACCTGTTCGATCCCACTAAGATTGTTCCCGAGGAGCTGGTGCCTATCACCAAGATCGGCAAGATGACTCTGAACCGCAACCCTCGCAACTACTTCGCTGAGACTGAGCAAGTCATGGTATGAACCGGAAACCCCCTCTAGTTTCCCGCGAGCGGTTACTCATATAGCACAGTTCCAACCCGGCCACATCGTCCGCGGTATTGACTTCACCGAAGACCCTCTCCTCCAGGGTCGTCTTTTCTCGTACCTCGACACTCAGCTGAACCGTCACGGCGGCCCCAACTTCGAGCAGCTGCCCATCAACCAGCCGCGTGTCCCCGTCCACAACAACAACCGTGATGGAGCTGGTAAGCTTTACAGCCATTTGCTGATGTGACTACCGACACATCAAGCTAATTCCTTCCAGGCCAGATGTTCATTCCCCTCAACCCCAATGCCTACACCCCGAACACTCTCAACAAGGGTTCCCCCAAGCAGGCCAACCAGACCGTGGGCAATGGATTCTTCACAGCCCCCGGTCGTCAGTCCACCGGTCGTTTCACTCGTGCTGTCAGCCCATCCTTCCAGGATGTCTGGTCGCAGCCCCGTCTCTTCTACAACTCGCTCACGGCCGCCGAGCAACAGTTTATCGTCGATGCCATGCGGTTCGAAAACTCTAATGTCAAGAGCTCGGTGGTGCGCGACAACGTCATCCTGCAGTTGAACCGCGTGTCCAACGACCTGGCCCGCCGCGTCGCTCGCGCCATCAACGTGGAGGAGCCCCAGCCCGACCCAACCTACTACCACAACAACAAGACCGCGGATGTCGGCACCTTCGGACAGAAGCTGAAGAAGCTGGAGGGCCTGAAGGTCGGTTTCCTGGCCTCGGTTGATGCTGCCTCTTCCATCAAGGCTGCCTCTGAGCTCAGCGAGCAACTGTCTGACAACGGTGTCGATGTCGTGGTTGTCGCTGAGCGCCTGACCGACGGCGTGGACCAGACTTACTCTGGCTCGGATGCCATCCAGTTTGACGCCGTCATCGTCGCCCCCGGCGCCGAGGGTCTCTTCTCCACCTTCTCTTTCACCGCACCCGCCAACTCTACCTCGTCGTCCACGCTCTACCCGGCAGGCCGTCCCCTCCAGATCCTGGTTGACGGATTCCGCTTCGGCAAGCCTGTTGGCGCGGTCGGCAGCGGCGCTACTGCCCTCAAGAATGCTGGCATCCAGCCCTCCCGCAGCGGTGTGCTCGTCGGCAAGTCGGTGACTGAGGACTTTGTGGGCAAGGTCAAGGAAGGCCTCCGGACGTTCAAGTTCCTCGACCGCTTCAAGCTGGACAACTAAGCGGGGATAGGTCCATCAACAGCTGATAACTTCTTTTCACGCCCATTTGTTTGGGCCTTGTGAAATGCATGTGGTACTGCCACCTTTCTTTCTCTGTATATCTGATTAGTATCATATTCCATCTGCCACAGAGTACCATAATCTATCCAAGTGATCACATTATTCCAGCGTGTCTGTATTCAGAGTAGTTGTATCGTAGGGGTAAACTCCCAGAGTAGGTTCTATTCTCAACTATAATACAAATCAGCGTCTCCCCGCTACCTACGAGCTATCCATCTTCGAAGCCTCTCCAACCAAGCCCGGTCCCTGACCCCGACTGCCCTTTTCGTACCAGAGGAATCGGGTTGATTGTCACTCTGACTCAAAATCGCCCACTCCGCGACGGTCGCCCCCGTATCTTCCGTATCGGCACCGAGGGCCTGGTTCCCGGCGATTAACAGCGTCGCATACCTAGCCGGGGCCACCGACCGCGCCAACTGGACCCTAGTTGAATTCCCCACGGGCATCTTGACTATATTCGCCTCCTCAGCGGTCCACACCTGCGACGGCTCGATAGCCGTCAACGTAGTCACAATAGTATACGCATCGTTCAGGCCCTGACTACCATCAAAGGCGAAAGTAAGCCCATCCCCGAGCACATCATCATGAAACAACACACTCGCATTCACCGGCGGGGCCGCCGCCCAATCGAAATAGAACCCGACGACATCGCCTTCCAAATGCATATCTGGTAACCGCACCGTCACGGATGATAGTCTTGAACTGGAGGGTTGCCATTTCGTCGATGTTGCTCCGTCGACTGCTGAGATGGGGAATTGGCCGTTCTCGAACTCAACTGGGGATGTGACGGGCGCGCATTGTACTATGTTTCCGGGTACGGTGGGTATGGTGCCGATCATTCGGTTGGAGATTGTTAGGGGACCGGTTCGGGGCAGTGAGTGGATGGTGTTTTTTGCTTCTGGTTCTGGTCCGGGGCCGATTGTGTCTCCTACTTGTACTGTTATTGGGCTGGTTTGGTATGCTTTGTCTGCGGTGGGGAGGGGTGGGATGTGCTCGTCGCGCCAGAGGGTTGTGTGTGTGTAGTTGGATCGGGCGCTGATGGGCCAGCCGCGCCAGTAGAATGTGCGGTACTGGATTTGGGGGATCTGCGGGGGTAGGTTTGGGTCGATGTGGAGGGTGGTGTCTGGGAGGAGTCGGAGACCGAGGTATCCGAATAGTACGACTTGGTTTGCGCCGCCGTGGCCCGTTAGGAAAGGGTAGGCTGGGTGGGTGCCTCCGTTGCTGGTGGCGTTGTCGGACATTTGTTCCGAGAGCTGGTAGAAGGGTGCGCGCGCGTACGGCTCGTAGGCGTATTGGTGGTACGTGTAGGCTGAGCAGCCGGACGGCGAGACTTGGCTGGCTACGATGGAGAATGTGGACCAGGTCATGGCTGGGCCGTCGGGGGATTGTTTGTTGGCGTACTTTGGTTTGGTTAGTTTGGGTTTGGGAGGGGAGGGGAGGGGGGGGGATGTACGTAGTCTAGATCGCCTAGGGCCATCTCGGTCGTGTAGTTGCCTTCGTAGGAGAGTGGGTATGTGACTAGGACTACGTCCGCTTGCTTGACTACTGTCGTGCCGTTCATGGTGGTGTATTCCAGCGTCACGTTGTTCTGGCGCAGCATCAGCACATCCTCGGCCATTTCTGTCCAGGTGTCGTTGGGTGCGAGGTCGAACTGTTCCCGGAAGGAGTTGGCGTTTGAGAGGGTTTGCCCGATCAGGGGCATTGTGAAGCCGCCTGCGTCGATGTGGTTGGCGTATTCGTCCTTTCAATTGGTTAGTTTGTGGTCCTATATGGGTGTAGGGAGGTGTGGGCATACGGGGTCAGTCATGTTGGTCAGAGTCCATGAGGAGCCGTTGCGCTCGATGAGGTTTGAATATAGAGTCGCTACGGAATCGTAGATGGGGAAATGCTTCTCGCGGAAGTGATCTGTGTCTCCGCTCGCGACCCATTGGTAGATCATCGACAGTCCGATGTCGCCGTTCAGGTGGTACTGGTAATCGAAGCAGGGCCCTGTCGCTGTGCAGTTCCCGAACCGACCGCTGGTCCAGGGGTATATGGCGGCATCGGCGTCGAAGCGGGTTTGATTCTTCGATGTGGCGAATGCGGTGTCGACGTTTGCTTTTGCTTGCTCGTACTTGGCGACTCGGTAGTTGGTGACGCCTTGGGCTGCTTCTGGGTGCGAGGCTACGAGGCCGGGCTGCATCCATACGTCGGCGTCCCAGAAGACTTGGCCGGCGTAGGAGTCGGAGGTGAGGCCGCCGACGGAGAAGCTGGTTTCGTTGACAGGGGCGTGCGAGACGGCTGCGATGGCGTTTTGGCTCACTGTGTTCTGCAGGAGATAGTAGATGTTGGTAACGGCTATGATGGCTGCATCGATGATATGTGGGTCGGACGGCAGCTTCCCTGTCGCTGGGTCCGTGAAGTGGTCGACAGAGCTGTCGGGCATAACCGTGGACCATTCTGTGACGTGGGACTTGAGCGAGGCCGCGTAGCCTGCGGTGGCTGCAGCCGAGACAGCGGCTTTGGCGGTTGCCCTGGGGTCGGGGAAGGCGTCTGTTGAGGCGCCGCCGACGTATTTTGTGATGTGAACTGGTTCGTTAGCGGCGAATGTCACCTTGACTGTTTGGGCGATAGATGAGTCATTGGTGTGAAGGTAGGGTTCGTCTGTTGAGCGGGCCCGTGATGAGAGGTCGACGTTCTTTGAGCCCGTCAGGTTGGTGTAGATGTACGCCGTCACGTCTGGGATGCCCCAGGGCCGGACGGCGGAGAACAGCGCACCGTCATCCTCGCCTGACTCAACAAAGTCGGTTCGCACTGCTGAGTATCCGTCTAGAACGTTGGCAACGGTCGCTTCACCGGCGACCGAGGGGACGATTTCCAGATCCACCACGGCTTGTGTGATGTTGAGCTTGTTGGCGAATAATCGATAGGTAATGGCGTATGAGCCCTTATCGGGCGGGGACCAGGTATACGACCAGGACAGGACGCCCGCTTTGAAATCGTAGGCGGATGTGAAGTTGCTGATGGTTTTATTTTCGACCGTAGAATCAAGGTAGACGTTGTCTCCCAAGTCAAGGATTAGCCCACTCCAATGTGGAACTCCACTGATCGCCGTGTCCCAACCATACTGATACAACCATGGGAAATTTGTTCCGTTAGTTGTCGGTTGGGAATCATAGAACCCGGCAATAGTGGCGAATGTCTGCCGTCTGGAGAAGAGCGGCCAGCCATTGATCACATCGCCGTTTGCTTCCCTGTCAAGTTCAAAGAACGGCCCGACGCTGGCGACGTTGATCCCCAAGTATCCATTGGCTACGGATCCACGCGATTGGTAATGGCCCTGGTCTAAGTTGGTAGTTGTGAGCACCCAGTTCTCCTCGTCCCAGGTTACCCCGTCAAATTGGGTGTCGTAGAGGTGCTCCGAGTTAGTCGACTTCTGGCAGTCAGGACCTTCATGTCTTTTTAAGAGTTGAGAGACACGGTGGTCGTGTGGACTTGGTATAGTTTGGGGGAGACTATACACTACGGGCAGAGCGAAGAGCGCCCACGGCGATAGGGCCTAGAATATGTCAGTTCCAGGTTACATTCCATGGGTACTCAGTATGAATATTCACTCACTGGCAACTTCATCGGTACTGGACCCAGTCAATGACTACTTGTACCAGACAATTGAACACAAAGAAGGTCCAATAAATAAGAATAAAGTAAAAATAAAAAAACAGGAGTAGAGCAATTGTTTAAATAGGGTCCCAGAGCTCCCGGCATACAACTTCACCCCACACTCTTATCCAGTTCCGGAAGAAAGGCGCAGATCCAAGCGCACCGGCGCGGAGTTTAACAGGCTGGACCACTGGTTCTAATGCCAACGATGGGTACCTAGACGAGGTCATTCGGATCCACGCGATGAGGTATTTTCTTTCTCTCTCGCTCTTTCCATTGTAGCGTTGTCACCGTGGGCCCAAGGGCGGTATTGGCCAAGGTTGTGGAGCTGGTTCAGTGGTGCCAGATTGCGGGGAATTCAAGCCACATCTTTAGTTGGTTTGGTTATTTGCCGAGAGACTAGAAAATAGAAGAAAGAAGAAAAAGATGGATAACAAAGAAGGAAGCGTTAAGGTTACATAGGGTATGGAGACGTTGACATCATAGTAGAATCCACTTTTGGGAAGAAACTCAATGTGGTTTTTTATGTTGAGCTTTTAATCTTTCTCTTTTGTTCTGTTTTCATATTTCATAAACAATTAATCATGTATAACAGCAGACAATTGCCTTGGTTAGAATTCAGAATTTCTGGGTGTAAATTCCTGTATACTGTACATAATTAGATTCTTCGCATTCCACTCAGTTTCCCACATACATCTGGAGCATTCAGATTCACAAATATATACCATCCCCTGACCTATACGTTTGTGCCGGTGCTACCTTGACTGCATTGCAGTTGCCTACCAGGCAGCCAGCCCTAATATGAAATCAAAGTCAGCGGCACAACAATGCACCCGAAAAAGATTACACGAATAAATAAATAAATAGATAAATAAAACAAATAAATCCCATAACCTAAACTTCAACAGCACAACCCCAAAACCAGATTTACTAAATCTATTCAAAATGCCCACCCTCTCTGTGGCTATCTACCATCCCCGCTACGGCAACTACCGACACTGGGCCCTTCACCTCCAAACCCCGACCGAGTCTCTCATCTTCGAAGTCGACGGCGAACACCCCTCTTTTACCAAGGTGACATCTTCCGGCAACCCCCTTGAGTCCGATACTTGTATCGAATTGCTCCCCGTTAGCGACATCGGTGATTGCGATGTACCTACCGTGAAGGCTGTTGTCGGTGCCGCGCGAGTGGATAATGAGACCCTGGAGTGGGACTGTCAGGAATACGTGCTGGAGATTCTAGAAGAACTGGAGGAGGCGGCGGTGCTCGATGAAAGGGACCGAGATTACGAGTCTGTGAAAGAAGACTTGAAAGCGAGGAGGGGCCCAATGCTATAAATTGACGGATGGCGATGCCGAGGTCGGGATTGGAGCCCGAAGGTTCTACGATGTTGTACTATGAAGGCTTTCAAGTTAATTTTTCAAAAACCATGGTTCCATTATCATTATCATCAGCGTTCTCGACTGTCACCTCCATCCGAATCGTCGCCACACTTCCTCCCTCAACGCCGACGCTGTATCCCGCGTTCGCTCCATCGCCGACTGATTTTCAACCGCCCGACGTAGCAAAAAATGTAGACACTCTTCCGTCGTCCCCCACGCAAGACACTTGAACACCTTAGGAAACACCGATGCTGGTACAGCGCTACTGCTATTTTTCTCCGATGAATCCGGCTGGTACTCTGCCAATAACCCGCAGCTCACCTCGTCTGCCATCCCCTGCAACTGGCCCATCTCCAGCGGAATTGTAGGCAGACCATCCAGGATCCGGTGTCGCGAGATCGAGTACGCCCGACGGACACTCTCGGCGTTATGCGATGCCACGAAGAGTCGCGCGTCAGGGAACGGTGTCCCCTTGAGCTCCTGGAAAGGTGATCGTCGCGACAGTAGACTCTCCAAGATATGGTTGTAGTTGCGGTCCGTGTCGGTTTTGGTGTCGTGGATGCGAGACCGAATGTCGTGAGCGATGTAGGCACCTCGAACGAGCTTGATCCCAAGCGCCCAGCCTTCCTGGCCGGCGAGCTCGAGGTGTCGATGGATGTTCTCGGTGGAGGACTTCAAGTATGCCTGGACGGTATTGAGCACGACGACGCGCCCGTTGCGATTGAATTGTCTCATCAGGTCGATGGTCCATGCGTCGATCGCCGGCTGGAAGATCTGCTGTTCGGCATCGATCCAGAATCGAGAACCCTGCGCGGATGTCGCTTCGCAGATCTCCGTGATGGCTTGCTCGATATGAGGTGGGGGCACCGGATCCCCGCGCGCAAGGGCATCCACAGCTGCCGGGCCAGCCCCGGTGAGCCTGAGCAGCATTAGTATCTAGAGTTTGCTCATATTTGCTCTGTGGGGGAAAGTACATACTTGATATTAATGTAATCACCCTCACCGACCATCTTCAAGGTCCGTAGGTTTCCCTGTTTCCACTCCTCCACGGCACGATCCCCGATAGCCTGCGGGTTCTTCCATTCCTCGACGTGTGATTCAGCACCGTCGACCTTCGCCACCGACTCCCGGGCATATCCCAGGATCACGCCTTTAAACCCTAGATCCTTCATTCCCTGCACCGTGTCGCGGACCTCTCGCTCATTTGTCCCCGCACAAAAATGGTTGTAGATCGTCATCCGTAGGAGGTAGTTCATGGCCGGGTTCTTCGAAGGACTCAGCAACGGCGAGTTCGAATCAATCACATATTTCAGCAGCGCAACAGAAGGGTTCAGCAGCGGTGACGCCATGACAGATGTTAGAAGCAGCGATCGGAGTAGCGACTTGGTCGGTAGACCCGCCAGCGCCGGTTTCTTCTGCGACGAGACTTGGGGCAAGAGCGCATGATGGGCAGAGGATGCGGAAGCCGACTCGGTCCAAGCCTTAGACACAGAATAAAGTCTCTCTGGCCGCTTCGGCCAGGAGATCTTAGGTTTCATGGCTACGGACTTTTACACGTCTCTACCATGGCGGGGGAAACCCCGTGTCCATGACGAACTATTTATTCTTCTCTCTTACTACGGTCTTATCGATGGAGGGGCAATGCTTGGTTTCTAGTTTATCTTCCGTCTGTGCGGCTTGCCAACCGATTGGTCTTTCTGCAAGGATCATCGTTTCGCGTTGGAGTTGAGTTTATAGGGTCGAATGAGGGCTGACCAGATGCTTCGGGGGACGGTCCGTTTCGGTTAGGGTTTCCGTCCCTGCTTTGGCTTAGACTCATGCATCTGGTCTGCATTTCTTTCTATCTTCTGACCTTGATTCAATCTAAATTCATTTCTCTCCCCTAAAGTGCTTCGTCCCATTCACAATGGCATCCGCAAACGTCCCCCTCACACCTTGCTTCTCTAGCGTATGCAACCCTTGAATTGTACATCCTCTCGGCGAAGACACACTCTCCCTCAGCACCGCAGGATGCACTCCCTCCCTTAATAACCCGGCCATCCCCTCCAGACACTGCGCCGTCATCTCCAGTGCCTCGGGCCTCCTCAGTCCCTCAATCACACACCCATCCAGGATCCCATCAACCGGCACACACATCAACGCAGCCGTCGCCATCAGCATCGACCCGACATCAACCTGCTCCGGCTCCAGGAACTTCACCTTCCCTATCTGCTCAAACACCCACGCCAGAATTTCCGCGCGGTCTTCTGACAGCTCCGAATTTCTCTCCACAATAGTCATAGACTTACGCAACCGCGCCGCTACGTTCGGAATCGCTCGCGTGATCACCGGCTTCTCCAATTCTCTCGTCTCGGCACCCTGCAAGATAAACTCCAGGATCTGCGCCGGGGTCTTCCCGCCCATAACACTAATCACGAATTTGCCGGCTAGGGCCCCCGCGACGCCGGGCTCGGAGAGTATCCCCTCGGCCAGAAACGGCTTGCACCCGAGCATGATAATGTCGGCTTCTTGCATCGCTCGCACATTCTGCCCGTTTGTCACGGTCACCCGCGATGCGTCCGCTTGGTAGGTGGTGCGGAGGGCTGTGGCCGATTCGGCTGTTTTGGTGTTCACGATGAAGTCGGTGATCTTGGCCGTGGTGGGGGATTGGCGTGTTGCGTCTAGTAGGCCGCTGAGAATTGCGGAGCCCATGTTTCCTAGGTTTCGAGTCAGGATTCTGTTGAGAGTAGGGTTACGGAGTATGTACCGCAACCGATGAAGGCAAGGGTCGGCATTCTGGTGGTTTATTCGGGTTTGTTTGAGATGTGTTATTGATTGAGGGTAAAGTGTAAGTGTAATAATTCTTTGAAGCTTAGTCTTCAAATATATGGGCATTGTCGGGCGGGGGCTCCGATCTTCTTATCAAACTTATCTGTGCTTCGGTCTTGGTTCCGATCATCCGATCTTAATAACTACTGGCAGAGGTAAGTATGTATACATTATTTCTTAGTTGCCGAGCAACGGAAACTACTTATACCGTCTTCACCAAGTTTCAATTCTATACTATGCTATAGTTCATTTCTCACTCCCTTGTCACCTTATGCAGCATTGCTCTATCAAGTACACCCTTAATCGGTTAGTTTCAAGGGGAACTAAATATTGAATCTATATGAATATTGGTAATAAATAGATTATGGACACTGACAAGCGACCCGAGCGGAAGGCTCGTCGCATCAAACTTGCAGCCATCAGAGCAAAGGTCGAATGTCTTGGGTACGGTCATCTCAGTGCGGCGGATCTGAGCTCCTCTGATATACATTTCGGTCCAATGACTCTCGAAAAAGACCATCTTCCCCAGTATTTCGAGATTTACAAAGGAGACATCCAGATGCCGCGAGACGGTTATGTCTCGAATTCCTGGCCACGCTTCAAGCCTGACCCCTGGGAGAATGCTAGAAACCTGCAATTCTTCCTCGATAAATTTGTTTCTCATCCAGTTTTGCCGCAGAATGACAGATACCCTATAGGACCTCGGTACAGGGAGTCAGTGACGCCCTTCTTTAGATGATATTGAGCCCTGCTGACATGGTATTAGTTATGGAGACTTCCCCAACTTTGGACTGCTGCTCGAATCTCATGCTCCGCGGTGGCAGGTTCAAACGGCGTGGGATATGCCGGATCACCGTCCCCACATGAAGTGCATGGTCATCCACGCCACCGAGGGCGATGAGCGCCTCTTACGTGGGGAACTGTTGACAATTATTGATATAATCCGGGGGCGCCTCAGTCATAAAGCAACCCGTGCTTCGGTGAATGCTCCGGTATGGCGTATCCTGTTAGTGGAAAAGGGATCCTACTGACAAGTCATAGATCCTTCTCTTTTCCTTTATGGGCTCGTGTGCCCGCATGTTGGAGGCCAATATGGATAGCGAGGGGCTTGTGGTGCGAGCAACACGACTCTATGATTTCAAGGAAGAGGAGGATGTAGATTTCTCGCTTTCGAGATTTTTCGCGCGGTGGTGGATGGGTCACCCTGCGGATATGTCTACGAGTTAATGCGATGGTGTGCGGAAGGTTTGCTTTGGTAACGGCGTCTAGGGGGATACCGGGTTATGTAATATGGGCTTTTTGGTAATAACATACATATACTTCCATCTTCATCCTTGTCTAGAAGGAGATTTTTCATGAATCTTCAATCAGGCGTCTCTAATGGATGGCATGCAGCATCTATAAACCTTGGTTAGTGTGGTATCGAGATACCTTCACGGCCAGGTGAAAAGCCACCAATGTTAGTGTCTACTAACTAACTACATGTATGCATTATTAGATATAATGTCTATAGGCAAAAAAAGGAAGAAGAAAAAGAAACGGCCCGAGCCGCGGATCGAACGCGGGACCTCTCGCAAATATGCTTGGGTTTGTACCCTAAGCGAGAATCATACCACTAGACCACCCGGGCTGTTAAGGGTTTCAGTTGCATTATTTGCGTGCATGAGGTAGTTATCCTATGAAGGTACTTTTGATTGTGGGGAATTGCAATATGGCTAGCATTCACTGGAGTGAACTATATTGATTGGTGGTGGGTATGTACTATCTAGATCGTATATCTCACTTATCTAGTGGGTTTGGACTGTATCTGTGCATTGTGGGACTGAGGGATTTTTCTGGATTTAAAGTGTACACGTTGGTGTGGGTATATATACTATACTAACTCATGTTTGTTTCTTCAGATGTATTCCTTCGTGAGTCTGCGACTCTATTACCTTTTCAATTCTGACAAACACCCAATCATTATTACTGAACAGAATAGTGAACTACTCGGCTATATCGGCTGAGCCCCTCTTGATTAGACAATTGTACTTATCACATAAATTAATACACATTCCTTCATTCTTTTAGCGCAAACTAAAAATCATCCAGAATTGTCGATACGGGACTATCACCGTGATGTCTCAGGTTGAGTTCACAATCCCACATGGCAACCTGACGAGGCTGATTGGCAGATTACGTGACAATGGCGTAGATACACCTCGGCTAAGTCATGTTTATTCTGACAAGTAACTCCGAGTGCAACTGTTGGTTGACAAAACTATTTTAGGATGACCGTTAGCCACCCCATAGTTGGCCGGATTGGCCTCCCGGAAGATTAGTTTGAAATAGGTCCTAACGGGCAGATGGAGTGATTGGCAGCTCCATTGCATCGGGACAGTCTAACAGTCAACTAACATGTTGGGATGACTCCGACCTTGATAAGTGATTATATTAAACCACGTTTGGCCCCCAAACGAGACTGACAAGCACAAAATCCAGGCGCATAATCTGCCCAATCGGCTCCGGACAATGTCCCACTCTGCATGCCACTAGGACTGGATTTTAATCAATGTCAGTGGAACTAGTTCGCTGCCATGTTGGATAGCTATGCCTTGGGGTTCAAGCCAGTCCGTATAGCCCCATCGGCGGGCAAAAGAACAATGGCACCATTTGAGCCTCAGAAAAGCGATTTTGGCCCCAATTGACAATGGGATTGTGGCCTATAAGTACCGCAAGGGCTTCACTGTTTGAAGTTCCACCATTCGATTGATATTCAACCAGACATCATGGTCCAGGGCGACTGCTATAAGACCGAACCCTCTGCGGAGATGCCGCACACCCCCAAGGTTAGTGCGCTTTTCAACCATCTATGTAACTACAGTCCATCCTGACTCGAAAGCCAGAACCGTTCAATCTTCTACCACCTCTACAGTCTGTACCTGTTCTCTCGGAATGACTTCAAAATCATCCTGCTCCCGCAAACCGCCGTGGGTGTCTTCCAGGCCCTCGCAGGAAATGTCGTGACAACAAATAACACGCCCCACCCGGCGATGATCTTAGCTCGGGTCCCGCTGGTGGCCTTCTGGAACTGGATTAATCTGTTGATTTTCAATCTCGCCAATCAGCGATTACCCAGCTCCATTGTGGAAGACTCCATCATCAAGCCATGGCGCCCCGTCGTCTCAGGCCGCGTCTCCGAACACGAGGCCCGCTGGCTCCTCCTCCTCTTACTCCCCCTTACCATCTGTCTCTCCTACTGCCTCAACACCTCCTACGAGGCCATGGCCATGATCGCTATGGTCTGGATGTACAACGACCTCGGCGGTGCTGACGAGAACCACGGCTTCCGAAACCTGCTAAATGCCTTCGCCTTCGCCTGCTACGGCTCCGGCTCCACCATCATCGCCGCGGGCTATGGCCAACACGGACTGAACCAAGCAGGCTACATCTGGCTGAGTATGATCGGCCTGATCGTCTTCACCACGCTCCAGGTCCAGGACATCCCAGACATCGAAGGCGATTCCGCCCGTGGCCGACGGACCTTCCCCATTGTCCACGGTCACTGGGCCGCGCGCTGGTCCGTAGCCCTAGGAACCCTCCTCTGGTCAGCCATCTGTCCGACATTCTGGTGTCTAGATGTCACCGGCTACCTCCTGCTGCTTGTGCCAGGCGCCCTCATCGCATACCGAACGCTATCCATCCACGGCGCAGCAGAAGATGACACAACGTATAAAATGTGGTGTGGCTGGCTGGTCCTGGTCTATTTGCTTCCTCTTTACAAGAACCCGGTGGCGTTGACGCAGGATTTTCCAATCCAAAATGTGTGGTGATTTGTTTTGTTGATTCCGTATTTTGTGTTTCATCCAATTGGGCTTGAAATTAGAATGTTAGATGATAATAATGACATTATGATTCGTATCCTTGCAGAAATTTATAATAGACCCTTGTATTAGTACTGGTCTGAGGCTGACGTGCGTGGTGTTGGTCTGAGGAATAGAGATTATTGGCCAAGATGCTTTTCTCCACTACACAGGGGTGTGCTGGGAATCCCTGATAAGACCCTGTGGGGGAGACTCGCGTGGATTCCTGCGATCACGTCTTCGGCTGGGGGGTTATATTTGGACGGTGCCATGTTGAGTCTTTGACGTGCTGGTGTAGTATACATAATTTATACGGATTTCGGGAAATATTGCTAGCTAAGAACTACGTTATACATGCATATGTGCAATAGTGTAGCCGATATTGCTTTCACTTAGCCGGTCTCGACTACTTTTCTAGATCGAGGAGCATGGACCCCAGAGTCAGAGCTAACAAGTCACAAGCTGTACGTAGAAAGCCCCTCTTAAGGTGCAATTCCCACAGCCAGAAATACGTCGATCTCCGGACCAGCCCGTACACACCACCGAACCCCGAGCGGACCTTGCTGATCTTCCCCCACACCAAAGCGGACATTCGCGCCCTCCGGTCCTTGGCGGCGGGGACAATGGTTGTCTCTGACTCTGGGAGAAAGTTCGCCTCCACTAGTGTCAGGGCAATGGAGGCGGGGAGGACCACGCCCATCCGGAGTATGAGGGCTGGGAGTATTGTAAACGTGTCGTAGTAAGCGAGGAAATGAAGGGGTAGAGAGTCTGGATCGATGTGCGAGAACAGCTTGTCGTAGGAGTGGCTGACGGCCTCGGGGAGATAGTCTATTATTGTCTGAGCGGAAGCGCAGACCAGGGACGGTACGAGTAGTCTTGTCCATATTCTGCGGTTGTGGCGCAGTTTGGAAACTGATGCTGTTGGCGAGGTTGTGGATATGATGGAATGCGTCCAGGTCATGTGGAGCTCTGTGAGCAGGGCTGTCGCGATTAGCCTTGCGATGGGCCGTAGGGACTGATGGCGTAGGAATACATTGTGTATGATGAATGTGAGCGTGTATAGCGCGGTGTAGTACGTTATTCCTGCCTTCATGCCTCTGAGAAGCATCTGGGGTCCCCCGCTGGAATAGAGAAATGCTGTTGTTCTGGTCACGCTGCGGGTGGTCGGAGGCTCGTGGATGTTTCTGACAAACTCGGTCGTACTCTGGCCCATTGCATGCAGCCTCTCACTTTCGAGTATCAGCATCGTGGCTACTACATGACTGAAGTAGTAGTCAATCTTCCGCAGGCGATAGCATTAGCAAATAAGCGGAGTGACACGGGGGATTGAAGAATCGGCGCAAGCTTACAAGACTGCTTATGGCGATGCTTACGAGATCTATAATAGCAATGCCCCCTGGGAGATATCCATCATCAGCACCTGAGAGATACCTCCAAACCATGGTAACAGCATTATCGAGAGTGTTGGAAGAGATGAGAAAGCTGAATGAGTGGAGGAGTTGGAAACTGATGAATTGTACGACTAGATCGAGTGCCATCGCTGTGATGATTCATAAATAAATGATTGAAAGGTTGAGATAGAATTCTTGTGCAAATTGAAATGAGACGGTGATTGAGGGTTGTCAGTCACATGGATGGTCACGTTTCGAGTTTGACTGGTTTTCTTTCTTTTCTTTCTTTTCCTCCTCCTCTTCTTCTTCTTCTTTCTCTTCCCTTTTATCTCTTCACTTCCTCAAAACATCCACTTATCTCCAAAGACTGAACAATGAGAATGAAAGTTGGTTTACAGATGAAAAAGAATATTTCTTTAACAACCCCTCCTGAAATGAGTTTGCTTATGTTTCACATTTTGAACCTTCACAATGAGTCGGAGGAATTTGCTCTCCTGTGTAACTGTACTTAAATGATCTCTGCAATTAATTGGTTACAAGCTGTCTGATGGATCCATGAAAATAATATTCACTGTCACCAAAAGGCCCGGACCCCGCTCTAGAGCCATAGGTCTGTGAATGTCCCTGACGAATCATCTACCTAGATTCTGAAATGACCTTTAAAGCTTACTGACTGTCACCTCCACACCTTCTTCACTTATCAATAGCAACCGCCACCTCGAAGGGAAATTCCACCATGTCTGGAAGAGGATTTGAACATGGCACTCGACGAGGAAGAGCAGGAAGAGGGGGAGGAGGAAGAGGAGGCAAAGGAGGCTCAGGATCAATTATCTATTTGTTTGTGTACCCTTACAGCCGCGAAAGACGGCTCATACTGACGGGTCGCCTTTGTTGATTTCAGGCCCTCAAATGGCAAAGCGCCGACCCCAGATCCTTCCGTCAGGACTGCCGAAGACGCAATTCAGAAATCTCTAAGTGATCCGCTTCTGCTTCGGAAACTGCAACTTGATTCTGAGTTCCCATCCCGCCCTGGTTATGGAAAAAAGGGTAAACCTGTGGTCCTATGGGCAAACTACTTTCAGATCACGCCCGATAAAGACCTGGTTCTGCATCAATATGTGATTGACATCCAACCCAGTGCTACGGGAAGAAAACGGGCTCAGGTCATTAGATTGCTTCTTGAATCACCAGAACTGGCACCAATGACCGGCCAGGTGGTTACAGACTTCAAATCGATTCTTCTTTCCCGCGAGGAACTTTCACAGACTGGAAATGAATTGGCTCTACAAATCATCTATCGTGATGAGAAGGAAGACGATCCATCCCCAGATGCTGCGACCTACAGGGTTCACCTGTCGCACACGAATACCCTCCGTGTCTCCGAGCTTATTGAGTATCTGGAGTCAACCAACTTTCATCGTTACGATGATAAGCTGCATATGGTGCAGGCTTTGAATATACTAGTAAATCACTACTCGAAAGCCACTGCAGGCCTGGTTTCAGTCGGGGCAAAGAATAACCGAACATTCACATTGAGCGATGACACTCCAAAGTTCGAAAAGGTACCTTTGGCCGGAGGCTTGACAGCAATTCGTGGTTTCTTCTCAAGTGTTAGGCTTGCGGCCTGTCGAGTACTAGTGAATGTCAACGTGAGCAACGGTACCTTTTACGATAGCGGGCTTCTAGTTGACCTCATGAAGAGGTTTCAACACGTGAATGGTAGAAATTCGATCAAGCTGGACCAGTTCTTGCATAATCTGCGCGGGTGCAGGCTGCACCTGCCCCAGAGGAAGAACCGTAGAGGCGAGCTTATAGCCAAGCCCAGGGCAATTCATTCTCTTGCCAGACCTGGTGATGGCACAGATCTCCCACGGACAGAACAACCACAAGTGAAGTTCTTCGGTGCTGGCTCTAAAAATGTCAAATTCTGGCTTACTTCCCACCCCGAGAGGTCAAAGGGAAAGGAAGGAACACAGCGTGATTCACAAGCTGCATCTGGACGATGGATCAGTGTCTATGATTTCTTCTTGGAAGGTAGGCTTGGACTTTATGCGGCTTATTTCCTGGCGTATGTGCTGATGAAAACGTTCTAGCCTACAACATTCGAGATGAACAACCTGATCTACCTGTGATCAATATTGGATCCAGGGCAAGACCGAGCTATGTCTTGGCCCAGGTATTTGCCATTCTCCCAGGGCAAATTCATAATGGAAAGCTTTCTCCAAGACAGACTCAGGACATGATAAAATTTGCTGTCCGCCCCCCTTTACAGAATATCAGTTCAATTGTCACCCGAGGTAGAGATACCGTTGGTTTGGATCCTCAGCGGAATAGCGTGCTGGTAAGTAGACCTCTTGGCAAGTAGTACCTGAAGTTATGCTAATGCAGAGACAGCAACTATACGGTATCTCAGCGACGAATGAACTCATCACCGTCAATGGTCGGATATTAGACCAACCAAACGTCCTATATAAGGGAGTTCGCGTCAAGCTGACCTCTGGTTCCTGGAACATGCTTCAGGCCAAGTGTACAGTGGCAGGTCGGACATTAACCAAGTGGTCTTACCTTTTGGTCTCGGAAGAAGGAATGCGTGATTTGTTCCCCACTCGAGAGAGCTTGGAGCCTGTTATCAAACAACTGGGAGAGACTTTGGTCAGCATTGGACTTTCTGTGGGGCCAATATCTGCTGGTCGACGAGTTCAAGTGAGCAATGGTGACATCACAAATCTTGATACTACGCTCAAGCTCGCAGCAAATAATCTGGATCTCCTGTATATCATACTGCCAGCCAAAGACAGCCCTATTTATCCAAAGATCAAACGGCTATGTGACGTCGGCTATGGGCTGCTTACAGTCTGCAGCGTGGGACCCAAGCTGTCGGCAGAGAATGGTCGGGACCAGTACATGCGAAACTTAGCACTCAAATTCAATCTGAAACTGGGCGGAACCAATCAGGTTGTGGATTTTCGCTCCAGTATAATCGGTGAGGACGACACCATAATCGTCGGACTCGATGTCACCCATCCGACTAATACCACGAGCGGTGAAGATGCACCTAGTGTGGCAGGCATGGTTGCCAGCATTGACAAATTGCTTGGACAATGGCCAGCCTCGATACAGTTACAGTCTCGAGGCCGTAAGGAGGAAATCGATAATCTGGATGTAATGTTGAAGCGACATCTCGGCCTTTGGAAGACAAAGGGGAAACATGCATTTTATCCTAAAAACATCCTGGTCTATCGCGACGGCATCTCGGAAGGCCAATACTCAAAGTGCTTGACAGAAGAACTTCCTTTAATGCAAAAGGCTTGCCGAGAGATCTATCCAAAGGATATGCAGGCAAAAGGCCTTCCCCATTTCTGCATCATAATCGTGAGCAAGCGCCACCACACGCGATTTTATGCTACCGATTCAAACATGGCTGACCGGAATGGGAACACGCTACCCGGGACGATCGTGGACAGAGGCGTTACTGACCCCCACTGCTTCAGCTTTTTCCTCCAACCCCATTCGGCTCTCCAGGGCACAACTCGAAATGCGTTCTATTTTGTAGCCTATGACGAGATCTTTAGTCAACGTTACGGACGCAAACTGCCCCCAGGGTATAGCAATGTCGCGGAAATTGTGCATGACCTGACGCTCCAGATGAGCTATCTTGTCGGCAGGGCTACCAAAAGTGTCCAGATCTGCTGTGCCGCTCGCTACGCCGACCTTGTTTGCGATCGTGCGCGGTGCTACCTTGAAAAATATTACGAACCATCATCGGACAACTCGTCGGTGGGCGGCAGTACAGGCCCAATCGCCGCCGACGTCCTGGTTCACGAGACACTCCGAGATACCATGTTCTACATTTAAATGTTTGGTGACCGGTGGAGAATGTGAGTTGGTACGACGTTTCAGGTGGATCTGGTTACGGAGATTGGTTGAGCTTTACAAGAATAACTAAGATATGATACATGGCGGGATATTTTGTCAAAGGGAAATTGGAACCAATAGTTGAAAATGGTAAATAAGTTGCCTAGTGAATAATTCCAAAGACTGCAAGAATGATTACGCATTATAGCTCCTAGGGCAGAATGCCAGCCAAGATCTACAGTACTTCCCCCCTCACCAAGAACCAAGTCCGAGCCTGCTCAATCCCCATAAACGTCACCAACAACATACGTCCAAAGGCATCAACATCCGACGCCTTGGCGTCCACCAACACCCGCTCGAAATTCAACTCCCCCACCAGAAAATGATCCTCCATGGTCCACGCCTCCGCAAAGCCGACCGGATCCTGCGCCAGCCACAGACGCGCCGAGAAATAGAACGAATGCACGAGGCCCAGCCGCCCATCACAGTTTAGATTCGGATACCCCTGGATAACGCGAAAGATCTGCGTAAGGTAAAACGTGAACAGCACCGTCCGACGAGCAGATTCCTGGAACACCCAGGAAGTCCAGAAGTCGAGTGTCTCCTCGGGCGTGGAGGGGAGCACGGAGACCTGCGTCGATGTATCGGGAAAATAGATGCAGGAGAGGAGGAGCATAGCGGAGGATTCGAGATGCGGGAGAATGGTCTCGGGGGCGGGGAGAGATGTTGTGTCGTCGGAGAAGATGCAGATGATTTGGTAGAGGAGGAGAGCGTGCGTGTGAGCTAGGGTTTCTTGGGGGTTTGTGGGCACGGAGGCTGTGAGGTGGGATTGGATGTTTGTGTTGATTAGGGAGTTGATGATGGGCGTGTTTGTCCGGTTTTTGGTGATGTGTAATGTGCAGGTTGTGTATGCTTCTGTTTTTTTTGTCAGATGGTTATTTCCCCTCTTTCTGTTATAAGGGGGTAGAAGGGGATGGACTTGCCTTGCATGTACTTGGGAAGTCCGTCTCGGTAGAGTTGTTTATGGCACCACGGTGTCTGAGTCTCGCGGACCATCATCTTGGGGATCTTTTTTAGCATGTCGATGGCGAATTGGAGTCGGGATGCGATTGCCTCTGACAAAGATATTGTCCTTGATTTGGGGGCCTCCAGCTCATAGCTCCCTGGAGTTACATCGGGGGGAGTTATCTCCCAGGACATGTTCTCTAGTGGATCCATATACGGTGACTGGGGGTTGAGAACACCCAGCGGGTAGCCCATGTCTGACAACGTGACTTTAAAGTCGGGCGTGTACATAGGCGTTTCGAACGGTAAGGACAGATCGTCCGTCGAGAACCATGGGTATGGTTCTGGGAACTCGGGTGGGACGGGCTGTCTCCCTGGGTACACGCACGCTAGGCTTCTGCTAGCGCATCGTGTGCATGCAGGGTATGCCAGGTCACAGCGTCGTTTGGCGACTTTGCATGCTTCGCATGATTTGCGGCGGGGAGGGGCCGTTCGATCCGCTAGAGAGCTTCTCATGGTGCTCGTTTGGACGTGTTTGTCTGGAAGTGGTTGGAGTGGAAACCTGTCTCGCCCCAACTTGGAGGATTTTTGCTGGATGCTGAGCTCCAATAAACTGCCAAGATTGCACTTGGCCTCTTCTGCTTGTGGTCCTGGAAGTTGATTTCAGTATTGTACTGTAATAGGTCACCTGAGTATACAGTACATAAGTCAATAAATGGTTTGACTTGTACTCAGAGTAGAAGTTGGGGCTGACCAGAAATCGATGGCTCTTAGTGGCGGAGTTCGGTGGGGGCCATTTTCTAAGGTTCGAGCGGAATTCCGCACGCTAAGGCGGGATGGCCAATCAGAACAGTATTATCTGTGGGGACGGGTGGAACTCCGCCGGTGCAAGTATTCGGTACAATCTGGGGTTTATAAAAGAGCTGCTTTTCATGGTTGGATTCAACATTTCATC
Organism: Aspergillus avenaceus; assembly: GCA_009193465.1. NCBI lineage: Eukaryota > Fungi > Ascomycota > Eurotiomycetes > Eurotiales > Aspergillaceae > Aspergillus > Aspergillus avenaceus. The sequence continues at coordinate 29,922 of ML742212.1, forward strand.
ATCTACTTCTACTACTTCTACTACTTCTACTACTTCTACTACTTCTACTACTTCTACTACTTCTACTACTTCTACTACTTCTACTACTACTACTACTACTACTACTACTACCACCAATCTGCAAACCAACATGTCCACTGCTACTTATTTCGTTTGCGGTGCCACTGGCACTCAAGGCGGCGCTGTGGTCAACAACCTTCTCAAACATGGAGCAAAGGTGCACGCCATGACTCGGAATGTGGATAGCCCCGCAGCCAGAAGCCTCCAAGCTCGCGGGGTAGTCCTAGCAAAAGGCGACTTTGCCAGCGCCGACGACGAAGACACCCTCCGACAAAGCATGCAAGGCTGCAGCGGCGTATTCATCAACCTCATGCCGAGCTTCACCGACTCGACCTCCGAGCGGACCCAAGCCCAACGAATTCTCACTGTGGCCCACGAGGCCAACGTCCAACACGTCATCTACTCCAGCGGCTTCACCGTGAACGAACCCGAGCGCCTCAGCACCTGGGACCCAACCAACCTCGTTGCCCAGTTCATTCTCAGCAAACAAGCCATCGAAATCAGCGTGCGCGCAGCCCAATTCAAGAACTGGACTATCTTGCGTCCCGGAAACTTCATGGCTAATTACCTCGACCCCCTCGTCCGCATGTATCCCGGTCTCGTTGAAACGGGCGTCTTCACCACCGCCTTGCGCCCCGACACTCAACTGCCCATGGTGGATCATAACGACATTGGCGCCTTCGCTGCGGCTGCCTTCTTGAACCCCACCCGCTTTAATAAGCAAGAGATCGAGATCGCGTCGGAATTCCTCACCGTCGACCAAGTCATGCAGGCGTTGTCCCGCGCCACAGGCAAACAGTTCTCTGCTGTCTACATGTCGGACGAGGAGGTGGAAGCGCAGAAGGCCCAGAACCCGTTTATCGAAGGCCAGATTCTGTCGCGCGATATGGCGCAGTTTGTGGATCTTGACCAGGTGCGCGCGTGGGGGGTGCCCTTGGGCTCGTTTGAGGAGTTCTTGGTCAGGGAGAAGGATAGCGTGAAGAGCACTTATTCTGTTTGATTTTCTTTCGATTATTCTATACGTTAACTTAGCTTTTACCCTGAGAAGCAATCATTTGGACATACCTACCTTAACTAATAATAGTAGTACCCCGGATCAGGCTAGCGCGGATCATGGAATGCAAACAACATCACTTGACTCCTTTGACCCTCTTTCACCTCATCATTATCAAGATGGCTGGCTCAATTCGACTCTCTCAAAGGCTCTGTCTACTTCTATTGCGACGATCACCGCTATCAAAACCCCTCCGTCCCTTCACACGAACATTCTCGCACAAAGTCTCCGAACCAAATGAGCTATTCGAATATACCTCAGGCAGATGGATGTTCGTACCAAGCCCATTATCATGCAGTAAAACACAATAAACCAAATCTAATCATCTCATGATACCCGTGTCCCCAAAATAGCTACAACGAAGCACAGAGATACGCCGCCCGACGTCGGGTCTTCGACGTCCCCGAGCTGAAACGGCTCGCCGCCGAGTCCGTCAATAAACGCATACAGGATGTAGCCCGCTTCGAGAAACTGGCTGAAGGCGGCTTCAACCGCTCCTTCCTGGTCACCATGTCCGACGGCGCGCAGCTCATCGCTCGCATCCCGTACCCGACCACCGGACCGAAGTATCTGGTCGTCGCGAGCGAGGTCGCGACGCTAGATTACCTCCGGGTTCACGGCGTGCCCGTGCCCGAGGTCTACGGCTACTCGGCCACAGCGGACAACGCGGCAGGGACCGAGTTCATCTTCATGGAGTACATGTCGGGCCGGAACCTGCGCGATGTGTGGTTTGACTTGCACGAGGAGCAGTGCTTGACCGTTATGCAGAGCATTGTTGACATCGAGACCCGGCTGTTCGCTATCGAGTTCCCCGCGAGCGGGAGCCTGTTCTACACTGAGGACCTGCGCTCTACCGCCAACGCTGCTTTTGTCCCCATTGTAGATGCCCCGAGTAAAGGCCGCTTCTGCGTCGGTCCCGAAACCACCCTGCGCATGTGGTCTGGGAAGCGAAGCAACCTAGACGTAGACCGCGGAGCGTGTGAGTGCTATCCCTACCAGTCTACCACCATTAGCTAACCCAGCCCGCCCCAGACAAAACACCAGAAGCAGTGCTAGCCGCCGTCGCAAACAAGGAACTCGCCTACCTAGCTCAACACGGCACACCCCTACACCCACTCCAGCCCATCCACCGCGAGTTCCACAACTACCAGAAACAGTCCCATCTAGACTACACAAAAGTCCTCCAAGACTACCTACGCATCGCACCGTACCTCGTCCCAAAGGGATTCGAATTCCTCTCCGCCCCCACAATCAGACACCCAGACCTGCAACCGAGCAACATCCTCGTCTCCGCCGACCTCAACGTAACCGGCTTAATCGACTGGCAGCACTGCTCCGTCCTCCCTCTCTTCCTCCAATGCGGCATCCCAAACAGCATCCAGAACTACGGCGACACCGTCTCCGAATCAATGCACACCCCAGCCCTACCAGACGACTTCCCCGACCTCGACGCAAACAACCAATCCGAGCAACTCGAGATCCTCCGTCGACGCCACATCCACTACTACTACTCCCTCTGCACAGGACTAAGGAACCCGCTCCACGCCATAGCACTGACACACAGTCTCAGCATCCTCCGACGTAAACTATACACCCACGCCAGCTACCCCTGGGAAGGCGACATCGTCTCCCTAAAAGCAGACCTGGTCCACCTCACCCAGAACTGGGAGAAGCTGTCCAGTCCAACCGACGCGCAGGATCCATGTCCGATATCCTACCCCGAAGACGAGGCAAGTAAGTGTCTAGACCTGAACGCCCAGCAAATCGAAGCAGACGAGCAGATGCAGATTTTCAGGAATTACATCGGCATCGGTTCCGACGGCTGGCTACCCTCTCACAACTATGATGCGTCAAAGCAGCGCGAGATGGAACTCAAGGAACTTGCCCTTAAGGCTGCCGAGTCGGATGAGGAACGGATCAAGTTATCTGAGAATTGGATCTTTAGGGACTTTGATGAGGAGGAGTATGCTTAGCTTTCTTGTTTTGTTTTGTACTTAGTCGGTTTGTATTGTACTTAGTCGAGGGTCTGTATTGTGTTTAGCCAGGGCTTTGTATCAAGTCAGAGTTTGTATTTAGTCAGTGGTGGATCGCTGATAAGGTTCGGCCGTGAGTTACTTGGCAGTTGTATATATTCCTATTCCACTCTTATATGATTTACTCTTGATTAACATGGTTATCACAGATGGTGCTTTGCTTAGCGTTGAGTTATGGACCATTGGATTGAGAATTTATGATAACAATGACTTCTATAATGCCAGGAGCTAGAGGTACGTTTGAGTACTGGGCACTAATAGTAAAGCTTATATTCTTTATATTCGAAGTATATAATTCCCAATACTCTGAACCAGTCACTGATATGGCGATCTCGCAAACAAAAACAGAGGTAAACATAACCCAGCCAAACCGGAAGCCACGATAAACGGCAGACCAGTGTATTCGGTTCCGAACTTCAATCCCAAAGCAAAAGCCCCCGAATAAACAGGCCCAGCCAAAGACGTACTAAAGACGTGGAGTACAGTGTAAATGGAGTAGACGACGGGGACACTATCCCGAGATACGACCGTGGTCAGGAGAGACCGGAGTGCCGATTGAAGGCCTCCTGCCGTCGACATTATAATAACCCCTAAGCTAGGCTTAGTGATAGCTCTGAGATATTCATGGGATAATTACCTATGACGGCAACCGGGATAGAGAAGCCCAGTCCCAGTAGCAAACTACCTAGACTCATGACCGTCGCACTGGCAATCGATATCGTAAGGTCCGCTGCGTATGTGTTCCCAAAGCGAGCTAAAAGTATCCTATTGATTTGCGGGAGTAGAATTATCAGAAAGATAAACTGCACTGCCCCTCCTAGAGCCCAGAGGAAGTTGGTCTCGAACGATATCAGCTCTCACTCTCAGTAGACGGAATCATACACACCTGAGCAAATTCCCAGCTGTATCTCTTCGAGACGTAAAGCAACAGAATCATAGGAAGCGAATCCTCGCATAGCTCGCCTAAAAACGATATGACCAGCAACACGGTCAGCGAAGCATTCCCATAGACAACCTGTGCCCCTTCACGTAGTTGCTTCGCCACCAAAATGAGACGGCATTTAATGCTAGTGTATTTGCTTAACGATCCATCCTGGCTCAAGGTACCCATATCACGCGCGTTGTGGTCAGGGCGCAGCAAGCTGTTTTCGTCCAGCGAGTCCTCAGTGATGAGTTTTGGCACAAACGGGACGGCAAACGCCGAGAGAAGGATGCAAATCAATCCGAGAAACCACGGCACCCACACATTGTGGGTCATAAGGGACGAGCTCGCGAGCTGGCCCAGGATGGCCGCTGCAATACACATGGCGCGGATGATGAAAAATGTTGATGTCCGTGTCTCAGCCGTGGTGACATCTGCGGCCAATAAATACATAATAGTGGCGATGATGGCAGGACCCCCGCCGATGACTTCAAATAAGGGTGCAAGTAGGATAAGACGGATTGGGGCCGAGTCAGAAAACCAGCAGATGAAGAAGCTTCATGCCTCTTCACAGAGGATGCCAAACAACGCTAATTTTAGGGTAAAGGAGCGGCCATATCGTTCAGCAATCATATTCCATGGAATTACAAGAACGGCTATCCATTGCATGGACCGATTAGCATAAACATAGATTACAAGGCATTAAAGGTATTGAGATGTACTCGGCAATGCCCCTAATAATCTTTCTGTGCCCTTGAGAAATGCCAATTCCTCTTGAACAGTCTCGCCCTTACACCTTTCCCTTGCCGTGCCCGAGTTCCATGGTAGCATATGGCGGCAGATGATGGCCTCGTAGATCTGTGTTCGTGGGGCTTGTTGGATATTTTCTCCTAGGAAAAAGAGAAAGGCCGTCAGATAAACCAAGAGAAGCACGCGCTTCGATTGGGTATCCGTTTCCCGAGACATTGACTACTGTGACATCTTCGGTGGGAAAGTCTAAGGGTAGTTGAGAATATATATGTCCGGTTTGGGGAAGTAATGTGGGAGTGGCCTCGAGCACTGGATTGCATGCCTGACTCGTACTTTTGAACTAGAACCGCTTGCGTTATCAAAGCCACGATTTAGTGTCTGCACCAATGCTTCGCTTCAGTCACGTCTCGGACTCCGGCTATCTCTCCGGATATGAACCAGTCCCTTGGGTAGAAACAAGGATCATCGGAAAGATAAGGTAAAATACAAGCTTTTGATCTAAATCACCAGCATGCCTCGTAGTATTTTGGATATTATTGTGTATCCAACGAACCTTGTATTATACCACGCAGATATAATTTAGACTTAGACTTGTCATGTCAAACTGAGTTTCCATCCGCCCATCAGCGTCGTGGCTCGCTCCCACACGAAGCGCTCAGAATAGGTATCCTGAACAGGAGAACGGTACACAGCAGCAGCCTTGCGCCTTTTGCGATCGTCTTGCACACTGAGATCATGCTGTCGCCAAACCATTTCTACCACTTCCCGTGCCGGTTTGATGTTCTGTAATGCACGTTAAATTCGGCTCACTAGTGGGACGTCAACAGCCTACCCCAAACCTTTTCAACTCCTCCGATGCATCGAATATATCCATGACCCTTATGCGGTCTTCTTCCGTCCGAGCACAGCAGCCGGCTAGGAACAGCGGCCAAAGCGGAAGAACTGCGGTGTGAATGATCCACGAGAGGTTACGCTCCAGTAGGTCGAGAATCCCATGGATGTAGTTGCTTCTGTCCTCGTCTGGGAGCCGTAGGCGGAGTGTGGCTTGGTCATCGTCTTCAAAAGTCTCCGACTGATTGTGCGAACCCTCGATTCTGGACCGATTGGAGCATGTCTCATGTAAGAACAAGAGTGCGCCATAGCGATTTATTTCAGCAATGATCATGCATTCGGTCGCGTAATCCCTTTCTGTACAGTCTCTCATAGCGCGTCCTTCCAAACACGGCTCGAGCTGCTTTGGGGTTTTTTGACGGAGGGCTTCCAGCGATAGTTTAAGCTGAATAGCCTTGTCCTTGAAGGAGGGTGTGTGATAGTCCATGTACTTTGGCGTAGGTTGCCAAGCCAGGTCGGCAATGTCGTTAATCAGAATAAGCAGAGAATTACTAAACCCCATGTAGGGATCCACCTCGTCCAGGTCCTCGGAGGACGCAGTGGGTCCTAGGACAGGTGGTAACGCAGCTGTTAATGGCTCGGGACATTCTAATTTAGAAGAACTGTTATCCAAGGTACTCTGATTTTGGTGAGATGATACACTGCTTAGAATAGGCTCGTAGGTCTTTGTCACTAGGTGGGTATGGGTTCTTGGGGATGAAGATATGATATCTGTGGAAGATGGAAAGTCCCCTTCGACTCGGAAGGCAGTCCGAGCCAGAACGAGATGAAAGGCAAAGTACCGATTGAAGAACTGACGAATATTACTGTCTTTAGTCGAGGACTCCCGACACCGAGCGCTGATGGCACGGATACCGTTCAAGTGTGTCACCCAAGACGGCCGGCACCTGTCGGTGATTTCGTACCAGCATAACATCAGTGCCAAACCGAGAAGCTCCTCGATGTCACTGTCAATTCCTTGGTTCAAAATCTGAATCAGAGCCTGGATAGCCTTTTGGCCATGATTCAGCGCCGCGGTACGGTATTTAGGGTCCGATAAGCGTAGTGTCTGCGCGGACACAGCCAAGGTTGCATGGTACAAACCCTTAGAGTGCATCGTCATCGGAAGGATTACATGGCGATACGGGTTATGCTTGACATTATCCAGCAGTGTGGATGAACTGCATATGATGGTCTCGTAGTATGACAATAAAACTGGGTCGTGATCTGTGGCCTGGAAAACCGCTGGTCCAGAGGATGGCCGTACTGTTGTAAGGGACATTTGCCAGTCCTTGCCACTCACGTCGCTATCAAAATCATCGAGATCTGGCTGAATGCGACCTTGAACCCAGGAGCGTTCAAATTCGAAATACAGGTCTAAATCGCGCATGGTTGTATTCAGAAACTTGGTCGACATCCGTCTTCCTCTCCTCTGGTAAGCTCCTTTACTACGAAATGACCGAGGCGACAGACCTCGTTTGACTCGACCATTGCCTCCTTTTGACCACACTCCAGCTCGACCATGACAGATGCCTTTGGAGAGAGATTCCTCATGCCAAATCAAACGAATGCCGTAATCGCAGGACACGCCGGAGCGAATGCAGCGAGAACAACAGGGGCGAAATTCTAGATGTCATCGACACAAGATTAGAGTCTTTTATCAATTGATTAATATACACTTCCTACCGTCACATTTAACCCTTCGTGAGCGACAGGGCCAACACCCTGTCCTAGTACGAGTGATGGAGGTAGACATGATCACGGTCAACAACTTGAAGAAGAGAAAGAGAGGAGAAGAGAAGAGAGAAAACAAAATAAATCCGGAGATGCAAAAGAGACAAAAGAGACAAAAAAGACAAAAAATGAAACAAAAAGTCAGCTGCAGATAAAATATCCGATTATCCAATCACCGTCTTGTGTAAATGCGGGGTATTTAATACTCCTAAACATGACTTTCCCATGCCCTATAACTTTCCCGATTTGTGGAATTTTCGGCCTCGCCATCCACTGAGTTCTTTCAATTCCATGTCCGGATCGGCATGGGCCAGATTCTTAGAGCTGGCCGTGTCCGGTCTCCAGCGCCATTGATGCACAATCGCGGGATCCAGACATCCTTCCAAAAGATCCACGATATATTTCCCAAGCACTGGAAGGAATTTAAACCCATGTGCAGAACCCCCCCGCAGCCACGAACAGACCCTGCAATACCGGATGCGGAGTCACCAGGAAATCCCGGTCCACGGTGTCAGCATCCCAGCAGAGACGCGTGTAGCAAAAGGGCCTGTCCGCCAATTCGGGCAGCACTCGTCTCAGATTCCTTCGCATGGTCTGTTCAATTTCCATGGGAATGTCGTCTTCAGGATTATCCCCGAATGTATGAGGGATGGATGTCGTGATTCCGGATCGGGGATCGGTGGCCTCATTTGTCACGAATTGACTATGGGCGAGCTTGAAAATCCCATCTTCCTGAGCCGGTAAGAAGTACCCATGCTCCAGATTGTCGAGGATGGGAAGGGTTTGGTATCTCTGCGTTTCCTCGGGGGTTAGTTGGATGTGCGCCACCGCGTGCCCCTTTGCCGTGAGTTGTCCGTTCAAGTCAACGAGACTGGGGGTCCAGGCTCCTGCGGCCATGATGACCATGTCGGCGTTGTGTGTTGTACCGTCCTCTGTGATGACCCCTGTGCACCGGTCCCCCTCGTAAACCATTTTCCGAACATACCCCCCCTCCCCAGAGATATACTGCACACCTTTCTCCTGCGCAGCCAGAGCCATACGCCCTAGAGCCTCTCCCGACTTAGCCCATCCAGCCGTAGGATTCCACACATTCACATTCCATGCATCCAATTCACCCGTAATCAAAGGAAACCGGCGACGAATCTGGTCGGGTGTCATGCGCTCCAGACCCGTAACGCCGAGTCGTTCACATGTCTCAATAGAGCCTTCAACAAACGGGATCGATCGATGCGCAGCACTCAATATCCATCCCGTGACATAGTACAGATCTCTGAGGATATCCCAGCTCCGCCAGGCCGAAATCGACTCAACCCCCATTGCAGCATACAGAGGGTCATTGTAGTCGCTGCGGATAATCTTGCTGATATCAGTTGAAGCGGCTTCCAGGGACGGCGCCGCGTAGCGATCCAGAACCCGCACAGATGTGTATCCCCTCTGGGCGAGGTGGTATGCAGTCGACGTGCCGAATGCCCCGCCGCCGACGATGAGAATATCTGTATTGTGATGCATGATGCAGGTGTAGTGGGAGGATGTATAATTGTCACCTGCGGTGTCTGAGTATAAGGAGGGGCGTTTATTTAATTAACCGATGACGTGATTGTTATGTTTACTTCTGTAATGGCTGATTGTGCTATTCAGCGACCGGTGATGAGGACTATTTGCATCGTCTCTGGCATTGCTGTTGGAGTTAGGGTTAAAGTGGGGAGACGCTCGTTCCGAGCTTCGTCTCGCAATCATACCACTGCGCCTGCAGGTATTCTTGCTTGGCAGAACTGATTTCTCGTTTATACTTGATCTTGAATTCTGAATATCGAGATAAGCATTTGGAAATAGTCCCTGAAGTCTAGCGTGGCATTTAATTGGTTGATGTACTACCAGTGCCATATGTAAAATCCTTTAATAGACAGTGGACAAATTTATCTCGAATAATAATCAGTTAATAGGTATACCTAAAATTCCTCTTCTCCTTATCCGTCTCATCTGAAAATGCCGGTATCTCTACTCCTGTATCATCACCACCAGAGCCTTGTTCTCGGTCGCGTTTCTTATTTTCCAAGTAGCAGAGCACACCGTAAGCTGAGATAGACACCATCGCCACAACTAGACAGCTGAGGAGGCCCTCATACCCATGCGAGTAATTCGGTGCATCGGAATCCTGGAATGTCTGAGGCCCAATGATATTCCCCACGCAGTATGCCAGGAAAAAGATGGCGTTCATAGTGAGCTTCTTAGAGTGTCCGCTTGTGTTCGCCATGGGTAGTGATGTGGACAGCACATAAGGTGCCCAGTATGTATAGAAGACATAGTAAGCCGCTAGAAGACCCATTTTGTTTTCGCGAGGTAGTTTCCACATGAGGATGGCACAAATCATCGGAACCAGGTTTGCCAAAGCGATAATGAAGCACCGGCCGTTTTTCCATCGCGACGCGGCTACCGAGAGGAGAAGCTGCCAGACGGTGGCCAAGACGCCTGTGGGAATCCCCAGGACGGTGGTGATGAGAGAGGAGTAACCGAGTCCGGAGACGATGATCGCAGAGAAAGTGATCAATCCGCCGTTAGGGATGTTCTGGGCGCACGAGAATATTGCAAGAAGCCATGTCTTCGGGTCAAGTAGACACTCCTTGACTTGATACAACTTCAGTGTCTTGTCCTCCATCCCGGTATTGTTGTCCTTGACGCGCTCAAGACAGATGTATTTCTCGCGATCGGTCATATACCAGCATTTAACGGGTGAGTCTGGTAGGAAAATGTAGATGACTACCGCCCATAAGGTGGAAAAGCTCCCTAAAGCTAGGAAGAGTAGCCTCCAAGGTCGGAGCGACGTATGGGCATGACCAAGCCCATAGCTCACAATCCCGGCAAACACCGAAGAGAGCTGATTGAACCAGAGAGCCAAGCGAATAGGTTGCTCTTTGGTTGTCCACCACATCACCGTCACGATACTGGACACCGGGAACACGACCGTCTCTAGCATTCCCATAATAAAACGAGTCACAGCCAATCCCGCGAAGTTCTGTGTCGCGGCGGTGCAGAACAAGATAACACCCCATCCAAGGATACTGGCCGCATAGAGCTTAGCGACAGGCAATCGCTGGATTAGCAGCGCTGCGGGCCATTCGGCAACAAGGTATCCAAAGTAGAATATAGACCCAACCCAGGAATATTGGTCGCCGACGAGTTTTGTTTCCTCCACCATGCCGTAAATCGCAGCATTGGAGATGATTACTTTGTCCACAGCGGCGAGGATAACCGTGACTGTCACCAAAGGAATCAGAATCAAATCGATCTTCCATAAGACCCGCCGTGCCTCATGCGCTGTAATGGGTTGTGCGCGCACTGCAGGATCAAGGTCCGCAAGGAATGTTGCAGCGACATCGGTGCCCTCGACATGCTCGCTTGCACGCGATGCCTCAACCTTTCCTGTTGCAGCTTCGTTGTCCCTGGGAACGTCGCTAGATGCAGTTGAGGGGAATTCCATGTTTTAACTCCTGTCGCATGCATGCAACATGGGTTTTCCTGTTAATTAACTGTACAGCTTGAGAGTGGTTCATTCTATTGAAAGTCCGCCGACTGGATAGGGCTGTCGAAAACTTTTAAATAACTGCAATAATCGCACGCACATTAGGTAGGCGCATTCGAACCAGTGCCCATAGAAATGCTAGGGTATGCATGAATAGGACTTAAGCTAGTACAGTAGCAGTGGAGCGATCGTCTTGGCTGATAGCGACTGCTCCTATCCCCGCATCTGTCAACCATTCACAGCTTGAGCTATCTCAGCTAGAGGGAAAGTTCAATCTGAATCCATGTACGTATCCCCCGCCCTAATGCTTATCTGCGGAGAACAATATTGCTTGGTGAGAGGGGTTGCTGAACACCAATCCAATCCGGTAGTTGGATCAGCCCCAGGAGATTAAATTGGATACTAGGGCAAATATATCCCGGCATGTCTCGTTTCGAGCTGCCCTGCGCACAACCGCTTTCCATGAAGTTCTCCTGCCGATGATGCAGTTGATTTATCTATAAATTAGCCAGTAGTACGCATTTTCAAATGGTGAATATGCCCTTAATTGTAAGAACCCTGTAACTTCCTGCGACATTAGATGCATCATGGCGCCGCATATTTTAGACGCAGAGATTGAAGGCTTGAAGATAAAAATCGCTATTGGTGAGCATGGCCTTACTCGAAAATAGGGAATATACACATTTAACCCAAACCAGATCGTGGTGGAACCTTCACCGATTGTCTAGGGATAGTGGAAGGTCGCAAAGATGATATTGTCATCAAATTACTATCGCAAGACCCTGCAAACTATGCCGATGCTCCGATCGAAGGAATCCGTCGCATATTAGAACAAGCGACTGGGAAAAGCTTCCCCCGAGACCAGAAGCTGAACACGACTGACTTCACCAGTCTGAGCATACGAATGGGCACGACGGTTGCCACAAATGCCCTCCTTGAGCGAAAGGGAGAGCGGGTGGCGCTCCTCACCACGAAAGGCTTTAAAGATGCCCTGCAGATCGGCACTCAATCACGTCCGAAGCTCTTCGATTTGAATATTCAGCGACCGGATGTACTCTATGAGGACGTTATTGAGGTAGATGAGCGGGTCACTGTGGAGGATTACCAGCAGAACCCTACTCCTGACCGTGAGGCCTTGCTGGCTTCACTGGAATCAGGTCCGAACTTGACACGCGGAGTTAGCGGCGAAATTATTCGTGTCTTACAAAGACTGGATGAGGATAAAGTCAGAAAGGATTTGCAAACATTATACGCCAGAGGATATCGCTCGATTGCAGTTGTCCTGGTACACTCATACACATACCAAGGTATCTAGCCATGCCCATATTATAACATGAGCGAACCTAACCCTACCGCGTTGCTCAGATCACGAGCTCAGGATCAGGAAGATTGCAGAGGAACTTGGCTTCCAACACATCTCCCTTTCCAGCCAGCTCCTACCAATGATTAAAATGACATCGAGAGGCGCCTCTGCAACAGCAGATGCATATCTGACCCCGGTAATCAAAAGATACATCGAAGGCTTCCGTTCCGGATTCAAAGACGGGTTGCGATCTACTGACACGCGGTGTGAGTTTATGCAAAGTGACGGTGGTCTAGTAACCTTTGAAAAGTGAGGCGAAAACTCTTGTACTCTATGCGAAATGAATACTGATCGACTCAAGATTCTCTGGTTTACGGGCGATTCTATCAGGGCCCGCTGGAGGTGTGGTTGGACATGCTCGCACTTCATTCGATGAAGTTGACGACACTCCAGTAATTGGGTCAGTATAGTTCCTCTGTTCACTTGATCATGTCATTAACAGATTATAGATTTGACATGGGCGGTACCAGCACCGATGTGTCCCGTTACGATGGCAAATTCGAGCATACGTTCGAAAGTGTCACAGCCGGGGTGACAGTCATGGCTCCTCAGCTGGATATCAACACGGTCGCCGCTGGAGGAGGAAGTATTCTGTTCTGGAGACATGGTCTGTTTGTCGTAGGTCCCGAGTCAGCAGGTGCACATCCAGGCCCAGCATGCTATCGTAAAGGCGGTCCACTCACGGTGACGGATGCTAACTTGTTCCTGGGACGTCTACTTCCCAAACACTTTCCAAACATTTTCGGACCGGGTGAGGATGAGCCATTAGATGTGGACATTACTCGCAAAAAGTTTGTGGAGCTAGCTAAACAGATCAACAGAGAGACGGGACTGTCTAAATCTGCCGAGGAGATTGCACTTGGATTCATTGAAGTGGCTAATGAATCCATGGCGAAGCCTATCCGTGCCCTCACAGAAGCTCGAGGGTACGAGACTGCACCGCACAACTTGGCCTGCTTTGGCGGAGCCGGTGGACAACATGCGTGCGCGATAGCTTCATCCCTGAATATTCAAACCGTGATCATTCATCGTTACTCTTCGATTTTGTCTGCTTACGGGATGGCTCTGGCAGATGCTGTTCATGAAGCGCAAGAGCCGGCATCTGGATACTTGGACAATGAGGCTTTGGTGTTGATTCGCCAACGGATTGATATACTAAAGGCAAAGGTTCACGAGGAACTAATGGCAGAGACAATCCCCGCTGATCAGATACACTATGAGGTTTACCTTAATTTGCGCTATAAGGGTACAGACAACTTGCTGATGATTCTTAATCCCGAGGATGGTGACTTTGCATCCGAATTTATCAAACAGCACAAGCGCGAATTCTCCTTCACATTCCCAGGCCGGCCCATCGTCATAGAAGACATCCGGGTAAGAGGTGTGGGGAAGTCATTATCTGTTCCAGCGGAGTCCCCTCATGAAGAGCTTAAGACTCTAAAGATGATTGAACTCGAACAGGAGAGCCAAGACGATTCGGCCACTGTGTATTTTGCCGAAACTGGGCATACAACCACCCCTGTGTTCTTCTTGGACGCCATAAAGCAAGGAAGTCTCATCCGAGGACCGGCGGTGATAATAGATAAAACACAAACTATTGTTGTGGAGCCAAGAGCGCAAGCGACCGTTCTTTCAAGGCATGTCGTCCTGAAAATCCCAGCGCAAAAGGCACAGGAAAACAGTGATGGTCCTCTGGTCGCTGACCCCGTTCGACTCTCCGTGTTCGGATACCGCTTCATGTCTGTGGCCGACCAGATGAGTCGGATGTTCCAGAAGACGTCAGTTTCAACTAATATTAAGGAGCGATTGGACTTTTCATGCGCTGTCTTCTCGCCAGATGGGAAGCTGGTCGCAAATGCACCCAATGTTCCCGTACATCTTGGAAGTAAGTGAATGCGTTGATCTTTTACCGTGCCGCTGTTGACTAGGGCAGGTATGGAGTATGCTGTCCGCTATCAACATGAACAACATGAGGGGAAGCTTCACCCTGGAGACCATCTATGTACAAATCACCCATTAGCAGGCGGTACGCATTTGCCCGACATCACAATCATCACTCCCGTGTGGGATGAAGAAGGGAAGTCGATTATCTTTTACGTAGCTTCCCGTGGTCATCATGGTAAGTCACCGGAGGCAGAACTATGATGAGACATAGCTAACAACGTTAAGCGGAGATTGGCGGGATCCAGCCAGGGTCGATGCCATCGAATAGCCGCATGCTCTATGAAGAGGGAGCAATGACAATGGGGTTCAAGATAGTCTCGGAAGATCGATTCAACGAGGATGTAGTGCGCAAATTCTTATATGATGAGCCAGCCTCATATCCCGGATGCAGTGGGACCCGAACATGGAACGACAATGTGTCTGATCTAAAGGCAGCGATTGCAGCCAACCAAAAAGGTGCACAGCTACTTCGAAGTTTGGTTGAAGACACATCTCTCAAAGTCGTCCACTTTTACATGGATGCCATCAAGGATAACGCGGAGGTGGCGGTGCGTGAGTACCTCAACACAGTCGGGAAATCAAGTGGTGGAGAGCCTCTACGCTTCTCCGATTTCATGGATGACGGGACAGAGATCTGTCTTGAGGTCCGGATCGACAACGAGACTGGCTCAGCAGACTTTGACTTTACCGGTACAGGCACCGAAACATTCAATTGTTTAAACGCACCCAAGGCGATCGCACATTCCGCAATCATCTATTCCCTCCGGTGTTTGATAGATGTCGACATTCCACTTAACCAGGGTTGCTTAGCACCATGTAATGTTATCATTCCGTCTGGAACCTTGCTCAATCCCTCCGGTACCGCTGCCGTTTGTGCAGGAAATCCTATCACTTCCCAGCGTATCACTGATGTCGTGCTGGGCGCTTTCAATGCATGTGCCGCATCACAGGGATGCTGTAACATAGTTTCCTTTGGCATGGGTGGTTTAGATAAAGACGGCAACGAGGTACCCGGTTTCGGTGTGGGCGAGACCATCTGCGGTGGCTCAGGTGCTGGTCCAACATGGCATGGCACATCCGCCGTCCACTGCCATATGACGAACACCCGTATCACAGACCCCGAAGTCTATGAGTTGCGGTACCCGGTCATTCTGCGGCAGTTTTCCATCCGTCAGGGCTCCGGTGGCAAGGGACGTTTTCGCGGTGGAGACGGCTCTATTCGCGAACTTGAGTTTCGAATCCCTTTGTCCGTGTCGATGCTGAGTGAGCGTCGGGTTTGTCGACCCTATGGTATGGCTGGCGGAGGGGAGGGCCAGCCAGGCCTCAATCTATATTTGAGGAAAGAGCTCGATGGATCTGTGCGGACCATCAACATCGGGGGCAAGATGGAGCTCAACGTTCAGCCTGGGGAAAGGCTTATTATTCATACGTAAGTAAAGAACGGCGCATAATTTCCACTGAAATTTACTGACACGCACGAACTCGGACCAGACCAGGAGGCGGCGCCTGGGGAGTGGCAGATGAAAATAAGTCAATGGTGGGATCATCACAGAGAGGACAGAAGCCTTTATCAACATCATTCGTACCTCGTGGCAGTGTCTATGCGTTTAACATGACAACGGAAGCTGCTCAATAGCGTCGGGTTTAGCGACCTTACCACCTGCACTCGGCTGAATAACCGAAAGATTCATTCGTGCAGTGTTTTTGAAACAGCTGAAATTACCTACAATAGTCATCCAGCTGAGTAAACAATAGCCGCCGTATAGTTATAATGACTCTGTGTCCAACGGAGACAATTGGGTGGATATTTGGAAGTTATGTGGAAGCTTTAGATAAAGAGCCAATCGTGATCTAGGTCCCCAATATTGAATATCCACTGCGATGGGGAAATCCCTTCTTGATCGATCTTCTGCCAGTAGGACTGCAATGCCTTGGCAGCATTGACTGCATTTAGACAGTTCGTATCCGCCCAGAAATTCTCGAGTGAAGTGATGAGGAAGTCCCGATAGCCTTGCTCCCGACACTCAAGACCCGCGATGAAGATGGGCCAGAGGATACATTTCAAGAGATTTCTATCTTCCCTCAGGACATTGATGACGTCTATGAGCTCCAAGATGCGCTCGTCTTGAGACGTAGTCTCATTAAGGAGTGCATCCCGCACGCGTTGACCATATATAAGTGCGCCCAGTTGATATGATCGCGACAAATTACTGAGGCTGTGTGTGTCTCGAGATGGAGATTCATGGGATTCTGGAAGTCCCAGGGCCCAAGTGTAGCAATCGAAGTCCCGTATCAAACCAAGGACCTCTGCGATATCCTGGCTATGTGTGTCTAAAGTCGCATCGTCGTGTAGATGTAAATCAAGAATGGCGTCCCGATATGCAGAGATGCATTGAATGGCTTTGAGCAGATAGTCTGGACACCCCAGAAATGATTGTTCTACGGGTTCCTCAAGCACAACATCTGGCTGGTCTAGAGACGTACACCCGGACAGAAGTTTGGGTCGAACAAAGGCTGCCCCCAGAGTTTCTATCCTGCATTCAATTGATAAGTCAGTGACCTACTAGTTACCTTTCCTTTGCAAAGGAAAATTAAGAGACACGTACGAATGTATTTGTCGGATGATGAACTTCCTGATTTCCTGTATAGTACGCCCCGGGGCTTGTGCAGAACCAGGTCGCGCCTCGATTTGCAGCTGAGCATTGGTGATTAACCTTTTGGCTCCTTCCAGATGAAAGTTCCATTTATCGCTGCCCGACTCCAGGAGGTCCAAAAAGATGAGAAGAAAGATACTAGCTATTGTCGTATCTCGACTGGCCATTTCCGGGTCGTCCAAAGTACGTGCCAGCCCTTGTATCGCTTGATGCTTGTAGGAGAGTGCATCCTGGTGAACATTGATCAACTCAGTCGAGGCTTTCTCGACAGGATTTTCAAACGAACACCCCGTGTTAGCTCTATGGCGTGCTGCAAGAGCAAGAACCGCCTTCATTAACACTTGGTCGTCCAGTGCGAGCGAGATCAAATTCCTAAAAGGGTTTTCTTTGCTGTCATATACAATGAAAAGCCTGCAAATTAGGTCATTATCTGAGTGCGGACATCAGTCAGTGCTCCAAAATACCGATCCCCGGCGTTAAACCCGAAGACTTTACGTACAGTAGTCCAGATAGAATCGAGCATTTCGATCCAAGTTCGAGACATGCACAGCCTCCAGAGACGGCGATAGCTTCAATTCACTTTTGACAGCATTTCCTACAGAGCAAAAACAATCAAGATTAGTGCCTGCACTAGCCACAATGCACCGGAAATGATTCATTTGGTAGATGTATAGGTGCCTATGGGTCGCCTGTACGGTCGAAAGAGAGGTAACTGGGTATTACCTTTCTTTACCAGTGCTGATGCCTTGACCGGGACTGGTACTAATGGGAGTTCCGACGAAGCATCGGACGCATCCTTGGCCGATAGCCCCTGAAGTCGACCACGGATGGCTACGCCCTTCACCCATCTGAGGGGCCTCTTATCGTAGCATTCCATTTCGGCTTTCTGGCATTTCTTGCAAGGGGGTCCGGACTGGTCACATTGGACCCGCCGACGGCGACATGTATAGCAAGGATTATACATGATGCTTATCAATGTGATAGAGCCGATATCTGCAAGCAAGTCCGTGAAGGATAAGAATGCATTAACGGCTATGCCCAGATAGATCCAGTAATCTTCATACTGAAAGCCTGAATTCGACAACTAGACTAGCCTGTCGAGTTAAGTTAGAGATGTGGATTACCCCTAATGCTTATTGGAGCTCCAACAACACGTTTAAGTCAGAATCCAGAATTAAACACAATTTGCTGTTTGGTTAAAGGTTTGGACTTGCCATGTGATGTGATCATTGACGTTGCCACTAGTCTTGTTTAGGTCAAGTGGGTAGATGAAAGCCATCTGATTGGTTGTTAACCGGTTTCATTGTTTCATCCAGAGATCCTTTATTAGGGCTTGTATATTTAAAGTATATCTATAGACACTGGCATGTACACTACAATAAAAATAGAAATAGAAATAAAAATCAAAGGAGAAGGGAAAAATAAAAGTAAGAAACAAATTATAAAATGGTTTAGTTTAGTTACGTGAGTCATGAACATCATTGATATACACAGTCAAGCGTCTATGGTATACGAATATAAACATCTAAATCATGCCTGGGATGTGAGAGCCTTGAATGCCTGCAGCAAATCATTCTTCAAGTCCTCCCAGTTCTCCAAACCGACACTAACCCTCAGCAACTTGCGATCCACCCTAGAATCTGACAAGGCTCTCCATTCAATAAGCGACTCCACACCACCGAGACTGGTTGCATGCTGGAAGAGGTGTAATTTGCTCGGCAGTACTTTGGCGAAATCTTCGCTCTGCAGAACGACAGAGAAAACGGGACCAAATCCATTGGGCATCTGCTTACGTACCCAAGGCTCATCCTGTAGACTAGCATGGTACATCTTCTGAAGAACAGTTTGTATGATATGCTCCTCGCTTCCCGGGGCTGGATTCTCGGCCTTTTGTGCTTGATGAAGCCAGGAAATCAATTTCTCGGAGCTTTTGCCTGCACGCTCGACACGCACTTCAAGCGTCCGCAGACTCCGAAGCCCTAACCAAGCTTCTAGATTACCTGTAACACTGCCAAATGCGAGTCTGTCCTCGAAAAGCTTTTTCGTCCAGTCCTCACGTTTTGTTGCCAGGACACCGCAGAGGAGGTCGCTGTGACCGCCAAAGTATTTGGAGCCAGAGTGCATGACAATGTCGGCACCCCATTTAAATGGATCCTGCAAGCTTGGAGGCGCAAAAGTGCTATCCACAATCAGATAAGCACCTCTTACGTGTGCCTTTTGCGCAAATTCTTCAATGTTAAAAGCGGTGCCGAGAGGATTAACGGGAGTTTCCAACAGGATAACATCACCCTTGTCAAGGCTCTCGGCAGGGCAGTCCAAACTCAATTTCTCAAGTCCAGAAAGCCGGGAGACCACGCTAATGACTTCGTGGCTGCCGTGATAGCCTTCTCCGATCGAAATGCGACGAGGATTTAGGAGGACTAGGGCTGCATGCAGAGCTGCCAGACCGGTAGTGTAGCTCACGGCATGGCCACCAATCAATGATGAGAGGACAGCCTCGAAGCGAGTCGCATTCGGGGCGAACTCTCTGGAGTACACATAATTCGTGCCGTCGAATTCGTCCTTGATAGGTATTAGTGTCATGACTAGAATACTGGACAACTCTTGATGATTCAACTTACCACAGGATCCACCGACGGCAATAAGTCATCAGGGTTACTGGGGAATCTGAACGTTGTCGACAGGTGAATTGGAGGCGCCACATCCGTCACAAGATTAAGACGGTCATCGGCATGCAATGCCAAAGTCGAGCGATGAGCGTTAGGAGGGGGAGACATGGTCGACTTGGTGTGAGATTCTAGAAGCTATCGAGAAGGCTGTCTGAGAATATACAAAGGTTTTCACTTTCAACATCAAATCATTCCCAGGGTGTAGTCATTTATACTTGAAAGGACTGAGTCTGTCCCAATGCGGCAGTCTATGAGAGTGGGGCTCAATTATCTGTTTACGGTTAGTGTGTATTTCAACTCTGATTAATTACCAGAACCGTAGACTATTCTATGATACGATTGGTTCAAAGACTGAAGATAATCTCCACTCCTGTCAACTTCCCAAAAGAGACATGTTAATCAGTGGCGGAATATACGCTGTAAACAATATCAAGCTTATGAATTCTGGAAATTTCTGAAAAGTCAAAATCTTGAAAATTGAAATTCTACTCGCAACTTCTTCTTCAAGCAATTAATGATATGTATGCTTAGCCTCAAATCTTTATCTACTTTTACTCGGCGCTGTCAGCCAATCAGAATACAGGCAATTCTAACGGCAGTTTTATTTGACTTATTTCAAAGAAACAATGGCTGAATTAATACGAAATGGTAATCATATTTATATCATGTATTTTCTGAGTCAGATGATTCATTTGCCCCTCCTGGGCTATTGATTGAACATTTAAATAGGACCATTTCCCCTCCAATATCCCCGGATACCGAAATAACACATTCGCAGGGGCCCCCTCATTGACTCATTCATCAATTGCAATTTGCTCTTAGATTTTATTATTTCACGTCTCCCCAGTTATTCACCAATCACCATGTATCTTAGAGCGATCCACGCGGAGACCTCAACCAAAGCATTGTTTGAGCTCATCCAAAACAACCCCCTCGGAGTCATAACCACTGCCATTCCTTCTTCAGCGCACCATTTCATCCAGTCCAGTCATATTCCATGGGTGTTGGACGTCATCTCAGAGGATCCCGATGCTCCGGTGAAAGGAGTGTTACGCGGTCACATGGCCAAGCAAAACCCTCAAGCGAAAGCTATCATTGAGTCTCTGAACACGGCCGGTTTGCCGTCTGCCTCGTCGCTGCAGCAGGAAGTTCAGATCCTCTTCACCGGACAGTATCACCACTACATCACTCCCAAGTTCTATACCGAGACCAAGCCCGATACGGGGAAGGTCGTCCCTACTTGGAATTACTCGGCTGTCCAGGTTCACGGCAAGGCGAAAATCTATCACGACGGAGCGTCCCCCGAGACGTCGGAATACCTCTCGAAGCAGATCCATGACCTGTCTCAGCTCTGTGAAACATCCATCATGGGCTATACGGGCCAGAATGGCGCCAAGGACTCGTGGAAAGTCTCGGATGCCCCGGATCGGTACATTGAGATCATGAAGAAGAATATCATCGGAATCGAAGTGACTATTGAGGATATCGGTGGCAAGTACAAGATGAGCCAGGAGTCGAGCAAGGGCGATCGCGAGGGTGTCATTCGAGGCTTTGAAAGCATTGACTCAGATGTCGCGCTGAACATGGCCGCACTAGTTCTGGAGAGGGGAAAGATAAAAGATGCTGCTAAGGCGAGTCGGTGAATCGACTGCAAAGAATTCATTAGTCGGAAGTGATTCCGACACCGGGGCTTCTCCCATGGCAGTGCCATTCAACTGCATTTAACTGCACACAGCATAGTACATAGAGACTAGAGTGTTTGCCATATATGAAAAGATTTACGTGACCGAAGCGATACCCAACAGATACTTACAACCATTGATACCCTGTTTTATCGTCTGGCAGCGCGACGTATATATACGGTAGTAGAGATAAAAGAACAAGGAGCTGCGGGCGTGCTCATAAATGAAGGACTCTGTCCGTTATCAAGGTGTCACAACTGCTATACTGACGTACTACGAAGTGCCACAACATCTACCCCTATCCAATAATAAATCTTCCGGTCCCCCCATCGGACATGCAGCAAAGGCGAAAGGATTTCCCGCATAGTGGTGAGAGGACGAATAAGATCTAACTCGCATGGTGACGTGTAGTACTGAAGACACCAATAATGAAGCCCGAAAGTGGAGGGGACATTGATAGTCGACCGGGGTTCTCGCAAGCTGTGCTCCTCACTTGTATTATTTGCGCCCGTATGCTTCGTATATCATCCCATCCCAAGTTCCCACCTTCTCTCCCAAAGGCCAAGCATCATGGTTCGGGTAGAAGATAAACGCCGCCAGACCGTCCTCATCACCGGATGCAGCGCGGGAGGCATCGGCTCTGCACTGGCCGAAGCCTTCCACAAGCGCAACCTGCACGTCTTCGCAACCTCTCGCTCGCCATCGAAGATGTCGCATCTCGAAAACCTACCCAATATGACCTTACTCGAGCTCGACGTGACATCGGCCTCCAGTATAGCTTCTGCCGTGGTCACCGTCATGGCCGAAACCGGCGGCAAGCTAGACTATCTCATCAATAACTCCGGCCAAGCGCTGGTCCGACCCGCGCTAGACACTGATCTCGAGCAAGCGAAGGGGATATTCGACGTGAACCTCTGGGGCATGGCCGCTGTCACTCAAGCTTTTGCGCCGTTAGTGATCGCGGCTAAGGGCACCATCGTCAACAATTCAGGTCTTCTCGCGGTAATGAATATGCCGTGGAATGGTTAGCTCGACATGTCTTGCTACTTCCCCTTTCCACTCCAACATCCCTATTGACGGAACCTTAGCATTCCACGCCGCCTCGAAGGCTGCTGTGAAGACGTACAGCGAGACCCTTCGTCTGGAAATGGCCCCGCTCGGAGTCAAAGTGGTGACTCTCATGACGGGCGCCGTGGGCACGAGGCTGTTCGCCAATTGCGCTGACTCGGAGCTTCCGGTGGACTCACTGTATACGAGCGCATCAAAGGAAATTGACGATATGGCTGCGGGATCCTTATTGGCAAATCATGTTACTGCGTCCGTATATGCCAAGCGGGTTGTGAACGATGTGATGAAAGGCGCCAGTGGCATGGTCTGGAGAGGGAAGTTTGCTACCACGGACTGGTTCTTGGGTACCTTTTTCCCTGCGTGGTTTACCGTGAGTACTCTTGCAGATAGCTAAGATCTAGATGCTGATATTGGATGCTGCGGCTAGGAATGGGGCTTGAAAAACGGTAGTGGGCTGTCGAAAATTTCAACCCGGCCACGTCGAGTTCCAGAGGAATATATCGAGCATTGAAAATTTGCTTGAAGAACTTTTGCTTTGGCTGTGAACCTTGCCTTTGATGATTTGTGTTTGACTCATTGAAGTTGGCTTCACGAGGGTTACTTGTCTCAAGCCCTAGGATAGGTCTCCAGTATTAATTGAGATGTATTAATGTTTAACAAATTGAGCCCTGGGCTTCTACCTGGTCTACTACCTGTTGATCACACTTGATACTTTATGAATATCATTCCCTACTCCGAGCAACAGTTGGAAATATAGTTAAAAACCGAATCCACCACCACCTTACATGGTGTTGCTAACTGTCTTCCACTGTTCATCACAAATTCAACACTGGTTCATTGCTATTTCGTATGCAAATACAATTTGGAAACATTATCATCTGACCTAGGATATCCTTGGTGCAGCAAACTCCATAGAAAAACACGGACAAGAAACTAAGGAATTCATTCAAACCATTATAACTTCCCTAATGCATTCGCAGATGTTTGGACTCCATCGTAGTCAATCTGAAAGCTATAGGCAGGGTCATAATGCATTGCCCAGTATCCATCCCAGATTTTCTTCGTAATTGGACCGATCTGACCAGTTTTGATCGGACGGCCATCCAGCGAAGTGATGGGCATGACACCGCCCGCCGTGGTCGACATGAAGATCTCGTCGCAAGTATAAGCCATTTCCACAGGGACGGCTTCAACGTGCACTTCGATGCCGTTACTGCGAGCGACATCGATCACGCTCTTGCGTGTAACACCCTGCAGCACACCGCGGTCGGGGGTGTACAAGGCGCCGTCCTTCACAAGGACAATGTTGAAACCCGATCCCTCGGTGATATGGGCATCGCCATCCGTCAGGAAGGGATACGTGGCGCCCCGATCAGACGCCTCAAACAGGCCACGGACCAAGTCTCCCCATTGCAGGTTCTTGACAGTCGGGTCAATCGCGCCGGGGGGTACACGACGCACTGTGCGTGCGATGATGGCACTGCCACCGGTAGGCTGTACCTCCGGCTCCATCACCCAGACGTAGGGCTGCACAAACATGTACAGACTGTTGACGATGTCCTCGGGCTTCGTGCCGCGGACGCCTTTGAGACCGCGCGTGACAATCAACTCCACGAAGGCGTCGCGGATGCCACTCTTGGCTACCATTTCGATCAGGATCTGTTTCACATGCTCGCGCGGCAGGGGGACCTTCAGGCGCAATTTGTCGCAGCTGGCTTCGAGTCGGCTGAGGTGGTCGTCTAACCGGAAGAATCGCCCATCCCAGACAGATGGAACATCATATGTCAGGTCGCTGTGCATGAAGCCCTGGTCCATGAGTGGGATACGGGCCTCAGCCAATGGGACGTATTCTCCTTCCACCCAAGCGATGCCCTTTGCGTAGGGGTTGAT
This sequence comes from Aspergillus avenaceus, assembly GCA_009193465.1. Lineage (NCBI taxonomy): Eukaryota > Fungi > Ascomycota > Eurotiomycetes > Eurotiales > Aspergillaceae > Aspergillus > Aspergillus avenaceus. The sequence continues at coordinate 54,135 of ML742212.1, forward strand.
GCTTGCCCCCAACACAGCTTGACGGGCGGCGTAGCCGGAAAACACTTGTTGCATGGTAGACATGTTGCAAATTGATTATGAAGCAGTCAGATGTTGGTAGGGTATCTGTGGAACGATATTGTAATTGGCACTGAAGACTTGTCGATGTTGATGCAGCAGGAGAGAGTGTTTAAGTAATGAGAGCCATGAGTTATTTGGGGCAAAAATGTGATTTCCCCACCCCCTCAGCATTGATGATATACATTACTGGGGAATCTCAGTTAATTAGCGGATGGTGAATCTGCAGTCAGTCCTTTCCCCAATGGAGTAAGTGAGTTCGTGGCGACTTTTCTTTGCTTTCTATTTCGGGTAATTCCACATCCCTCGGGTTGGCACAGATTGACGAGTAATGAATCCCTTACGCTATCTGGATGCGGAGAGGAATATACCCTTTTTGTATAGTAAGGTATCTTTGTAGGTGTATCTATCTATGCGGCATTGATCCGTGTATGTATTTGTAGCTGGAGCTATATATGGTTCTACAGAAGCTCCAACCACTGGTAGTCTTTGAGTTCAGAGTTCAAATCGTTCCATTTTTTCAATCACAAAATACAAAATACAATGGGTGAGAAAAATGTGGTAGTCATTGGGTAAGCCATGTCAAATTATGTAGATGGGTCGCGTACCTGCTACTAGAGCATGCCTAACATCTACAAATCTAGGGCTGGAGTCGCCGGCCTCGGTCTAGTTGTAGAATTATT